>KZ652407.1:58141-80162 GCA_001010745.2 Gerris buenoi | reverse complement strand
AACGGTTCGGGCCCTATGAACCAAAGAGCGACGGACAGACGGACACATCACCCTCGGCATAAGGGTTTTGAGAAGTATCTACAAAACCCTAATAACATATACTTTGTAAATCCCAGCCCCGTTATCTTAGCCCTTAGCCGTAGGATCGCCAAGAGGCTGACTCCTGGATTTTTTTTTTCTTTTACCTTTAACCAGCATTGACAATGGCTAAGAGGCTTAAAAGTAGACTTTAAAAAATAAACTTAATTTGTCGAAAAGACATTTATTTTAAATATGGTAATGATATCAACTCTTACTTGTGCACATAACTCTTTATTTGACGAAGGACATTAAAATGGGTGAAATATAAATTAAAAAATAAAATAAATAAAAATAATGGTCACTCACAATCTCCGGGTGATCCTGACCGAAGTCAAGCCAAAGAAGTCTGTGGGAATCGTCAGCGGACGCTCGAAGTTTTTCAAAAGGGAACTGCCATATAGATGTGTGACCGGACGCTGATGTAAGTCTAAAACCGTTCTCGTAGTGCAGTGCTAGCAAACAGGGCTCTCCTTTGTATACACACCCTGAAATTATTATCCTATATATATATTTGGATAATAATCTAATAATTATTGTAAGGGGCCAATTTAACGATTTAGATCAAAGAATTTAAATTTATAAATAATTGGTTGTTTTGATTAAGTTTTTATGGTACAACTTTATTTCTTTATAAAGAAACACAACTTTATTTCTTTCCAAAGAAACATCTGTGGTTTCCCTCAATTTACTAGGCAAATGCCAGGTTGGTCCACTCTTGTCAGTCCACAGACTGCCTATGACACCAATTTAAATACCTGCAAACACCCTTAAAAAAAATCCAATCAAACAACTTCCATTTAGAAAAATAAATAAAAATACATACTCCAAAATTGTCCAATATACCCTTCCCCAAACTTGATTAAAAAGCTCCAATCCCTTACAAAATATCAAAATTAAAAAAGGCACAAAATAACCCCTCTCAAAATAACATTATGGCTCCGGTAAACACAAATATTCTTTTTGTTACTTATGCCAATAAAGATGTTAAGAAAATAAAAAAATAAAGAAACACAACTTTATTTCTTTATAAAGAAACACAACTTTATTTCTTTATAAAGAAACACAACTTTATTTCTTTATAAAGAAACACAACTTTATTTCTTTATNGCCTAACAATCAAATAAGACAAAGGGACATTAAGTCCAATGTATTTTGGGACAAAGGAACATCACACTTATGTAACAAAAAGTGACAAAATAAATTAGTCTAACCATTAAGTTAGACAAAGGGACATTAAGTCCAATGTATTTTGGGACAAAGGAACATCACACTTATGTGACAAAATCCATTAGTCAATATATTTTGGGATCAAGGATTTACTTAGGAGTAGGAAATTTAAAAACACTTTTTTTATGCTAACTTCTTATTAATCCATCTGAGTGCCAATATAAGTCTACCCGGATGGATAAAAACAAATTCACCTCATTTTTGAGGTGAATTGGAGGTATGTACCCAAGTAAACAAGTGCCCAACAGTCTGTCTAGGGTTTGCTGTTAGTGTGTAGCTTCTTGTATAATTGACATTTGTAACTAGATAGATCCTACTTTACTTTAATATCATAATGACCACATCGTACTTGCTTTGGCGGTACAATGTGTGATGGGTGAAGTAGCTGGATCTCTCCATCATGGGCGTCCATGGGGCAAGTAAAATGGGTCTACTATAAGACCTGATTGCGGTACTTCTTTAGATGGTTACTCCCCTATGTTTATTTACAAAAATGGGGAGTAACCAAGGATTCTTTAGTTAGGTACTCCCCTAATATATATATATATATTTTTTTTAAAGAAAATGAAAGATTAGGAAAAAGACACTCTTCTAATGTACAGTCCAATGTACATTGGGACAAAGGAATATCACATTTTTATATTTAAAAGTTTGATACTCCATTGTCCCAATGTACATTAGCCTAAACATTCCTTTTTCTTAATAGTTATTTAGTGAAAGGGATTTACCGGAAGATATGAGTGAGCGATACGGTTATTTATTTTCAATTGTCATTCATTTTAATATGTTCAAATTTTAAGAAATAAAATACTTAAAACAAACTTTCACAAAAATTACAATTCAAATTTTAAGTACCTTACCTTGCATCCATTGGAAAAACTCCCTCATCTTAAAAGTCCATAAAACAGAATTTCTCTTCGGAAATTTAGACCTTTCTATTCCTCTAAAACTTAACTTATTTTAATTTCGTTTTAACCAAATCAAATATTTTTTCTGTCAACTAAAAAAAAAATTGTTGACAGAATTGTTGGTTACTCCCACTGTCAAAATGGCCTAAAATTTCTTTGAAACGATGTTGTAAAAGAAACTCGGCAATTATTTAGATTGTATTTTTAAAATATAAATGAATTTGTCTAAATAACTATTAATAAAAAAAAGAGCTGTTTAGTCCAATATAAATTGGGACNTTCTTTATAAAGAAACACAACTTTATTTCTTTATAAAGAAACACAACTTTATTTCTTTATAAAGAAACACAACTTTATTTCTTTATAAAGAAACACAACTTTATTTCTTTATAAAGAAACACAACTTTATTTCTTTACAAAGAAACACTGCAATATTGTCACCACAATGTTGACGTATATTATCATCTTCAGTGTGCATAGTATATTATCAGTCAGTAAAGGATTTTATTCGCAACTAATTAGGGGAAAGCTGATTTTCTCCCTGATGACAGAGTAGATGAAGTCCCCACTTCTTCCCCTTGTGCTTCCTCCCCCCCCCCCTACCCTCTTCCTAAAGTCCAAAATTTACTTATTTTTCACTTTTAAAGCAAAACGTTTTATTTTTTGAAAAGAAGTCTTTTTACCAAAAATATTTCTCACATAATTCTGCACAAAAAAAGGTCCTATGCATGTTTGAAGTGAGACATACCGTTTTCGAGATATTGTAGTTGGAAATTGGTTCCCTTTCTGTCTGTCTGTCAGTCAATTTTTGTCTGTTTAATATGAATTAAAGTATCAATTTATCAAAATGTAAAGAGCGAAGACGGTTGAAATTAATTTGGGGTTATCTGCAGGCTACTTTCGACAAACCACCCAAATTTCATAATATTCAGTTGAGTACTTTTGAAGATATTGGTCTAAATAAAAAAAAAACTCTTTGAATTTCTAAGTTTTCTAAGGTCATCCAATTTCCTAAATTTTTTGGCACAAGTGTAGAAGTTCCAATTAATTAAGGATTACAAGAATAAAGATGGAATAAGAAAATATTAGAAGAATAAGAAAAAAATTATTACAATAAATATTACAAATTATTAAGATATAGTTGAAGAATTAGTAAAATGAGAAATAGTGTTTTCTGTTATACGTACGGCAGGATAGTTCTTGTTGAAGAACGACAGAGTAGTGTGAGCCGTTGACCAGAGCGTGAGCCCAAGTCGCTTGATCTCTGTGAGTCTCGCATCGCAGCGTCTGAGTGACGACTCCTTCAGCACAACCCCACCTCACAGATAGAGTGATCACTTCGCTCTCCTTACTCGAACAGTTCAACAGCCTAGTCAAATAAACCAATACACGTTTAGAAATCTACAACATATGAAATTATTATAACAAGCAACAGAATCAAAACCAGAAATAAAATAGAGACATAAAGACATCCAAATATAGACAACTAGCCGTTATGCCCGTGAAAACGGGCCGAATAAAATATAGTCAAAAAAGAGATAGTTATAATTAAAATATTTTTAATGTTTATGCCCTCCGAATCATTACACAGGCATAGCTCAGCGGAAGCGTTTTTTCCTGACGCAGAGGAGGTCACTGGTTCAATCCCAGCTTATGGCTCACCAATTTTTAACGTTATAAATCATTTAAAGGTGAGTTGTCGCCGTCGGGACACTACTCGATTATATAAAAGATAGACATCCTTTCGAGTAAAAGAGAGGAAGAGGAAGACCAACAGTGAAAAGGGAGGACGAAATGAAAAGATGTTGTGGTGGTGCTACGTAGAGTAGAATAGCATTAGACAGACAGGAGAGGCAACGCATGCAATATGCCTATGTTGAAAAATGGTTGCATAAATAACAAAATCAATGCATAATAAACAATTATACATGGTATACCTCGTGAGAAATAGATGTTTTGGATTGAAACTTGACCTTTACATAACACTAGCTGGATACCTGTGCTTCGCTACGGAGTGTGTTATTTTGTATTTGTTGATTAAACCCGCAATACTAATTTTGGTTAATCAATATGAATGAACCTGGATTTATTGTAAAAAATAAATTATAAGTTTTTTATAGTTTTGTAACGCCATGTGATTTTATTAAACCGGATCTTCTCGTACATAATGTGAATTTATTTATTTCTTTTAATATTACACCCACAACAGTATTTGATAGATTTATAAACAACCATCAAGAAACATTTAAATTATTTAACTAAGCAAGAATATCTACATTTGATCCCTCTCCCTTATTTCTAAGCCCCTTCCCCTTTGATAAGATATTTTGCAAATAATATCCCAAATTACTAATTGATTTCGACTACTCAAGAAAAAGTATTAAAAGATAACTTTCCGGGAAATGCTTCTGTTTTCCCCTCTTGTCTTTTAAATCCCTGGGTTGAAATTGAAATTATCTTTTATTATTATGTCTGCTTACATCCAAAATAGGAGCCCTTTCTCAAGTATTAACTTCTTAACTTTAGAAGATTAGTCTGGGCTCAATTCCTCTTCTTTCCTTACTCTGATCTTATGTTCTTAAATTTTATAAAATCCCTATTGGCAGTTATTAATATAATTTAGTAGATTTTATTTTAGTATTTTAAAAAAAATTGGTGATAATTATGCTAGAGGTCGACCAAGAAGTCATGAACACGGTAGAAACTGAAAGCTTAGCTTCGTTTAAAGGCGGAACTTCCGAGTCAGTTAAGT
The DNA here is from genome assembly GCA_001010745.2 of Gerris buenoi. Lineage (NCBI taxonomy): Eukaryota > Metazoa > Arthropoda > Insecta > Hemiptera > Gerridae > Gerris > Gerris buenoi. Next base: position 75,194 of record KZ652407.1, on the reverse strand, counting down.
CGGGTGCTATTCTAGTTGTCAAATCTCACGAATAACAACAGGAAGGTTTCCAATCTGTTAGGTTTCCTGTTTTGTTTGTTTTTATACAGTACGAGTTATAGTCACAACTGTCCTAAACGATTTTCGTAAGATCCACAAATCCACGGGATGATACAAATACGAAGGANTCAATTAAGTTTGGCATACATGTTAAGAAAATATTTCCCCCAAGCAAATAAGAGAAATTCATTTTAGCTCCTTATCCTTATTAACCTTTGTCTCGTATAATTAAAAACATTATTTCTAAAAAAACTATTTCCATAATTTTGATGAAAATAATCTGTCAATTAGAGTGGCACATAGCTTCCTCATGTTCTATTTTGAACACTTTAATGATTTCATACTATTAAAACCTATTTCTGTCACATGAAATTAATTTCAATATTGGTCTACTATCGACGAACCAACAAAATGGGTACTTTTATAGAAAAGGGCCCCCCTTTTTGTTTTTTATACAAAAGAGTTTATATCCCTAAGTTTAAGTAGCTATTAAGATAAAAGGCTAAAAACACACACTTTTTTACGTAAGTGACGTCACACTTCCCCGGCGTATTGGCAAAACTTCAACTGTTTTGACTATCAGTGAAAAAGAAACGGCAACAAATGTAAATGAAAAGACATCAGCAATGTACAGTGTCTTTGCACACTGCAATACACAAATATGTTTTTGCACAAAAACACAAAATGTGTAGATAAAAAAATATATAAGTTAAATACCTGGGTCTACGAAGGCGTAGTTTCTGGTAAGGAAGCAGAGTTGAAGAGGAAGATACCTGGTATGAGGCCTGTGTGGTGATCTTGGATTAGGCTGAACAGTGCTGAGAAACCCACGCTGGAGTTCCCACCCTATCTCAGATATCAGACTCGCCTTCCTGAAGTACGGCGTTACTTCTCTCAGGTACTTAACTGAATCAAGTAAAGACAAAGGTAATAATTTACTTGGGTACATACCAATAAGTATGTATCCAAGTAAATGAGGTGCCATAGGGAAAGAGTTTACCTAGGTACATACCATTTATATATTGGAAATGAAATAAAAGAAATTAATAGACAAACTATATTGTCTGTAGCTTCTTCTGCAATTTTGGTTAAATACATTTTTTTTTAATAAATAAATAAAATTGGAATTTTGAAACCTATTTAGAAGCCCTGTTATAAACAGAAAGTTTTATAATAGCCTATATTACCCACAGAATTAAGCTTAACATTGTACCCAAAATCTAGCCGTTTGGATGTGACTGACACACAGACAAACAGACATAAAATTTTTGAAACTTACATTCCTAATCAGGACTACTCATTTAGAGGAATTATAAAAAATTTTGAGTCCAATGGGATACATGTACAGACACTACTCCAATCTTTTACTTATATATTTAAGATTTAAGATAATAACGGTGATAACTAACCTTGTTGATATAAGGGAGGTTGCAATGTAAGGTGACGCCCAAGCCTCGGGAGACCAGGGGGCAGCTTCGTACAGTCTTAGCTCTCGTTGAGTGATAGCTCCGAACACAGGGCTCCATCTATCTGCCGCTGTAGGTTCAACTAGACCTCCACTTTGACTATTACCACCGTTCTACACAAATATACATCATATAAACAGGTAATTTAACTGTTCCAAACACTTTAGATGTAACCTATGGCACGAAGGGAGATTTTCGAAGTGAACAACAGCGAAATGATGTCCAGTAGATAAAATAGTAATACTAGCTTACCCAACGAACTTCGCACCGCCTAATAAACATTAAAAACATAAAAAATGTATAGATGCTACCTTTGAAAACCCTTATAAGTAGTTTATTTAGTTAAACTAGGTGTGCAATGCTTGCAATATTGAGCTGAGCGTTTCAATCATATTTATTTATTTTTTGTAATTTTTTCCTATTTTACCAATAGAATGGCCCCTCATAAATGAAAATATGACAAAAGTTAACATACAACAATAACTGTACTCNCTTATTATATCTTGAATTTTATCTTTATACATCTTGTCTTTCCCCCTATTCTCACCCCAACAAAAGCCCTAATGCTTTTCTACATTCCCAAAAACATTTATTGGGTGGAAAAATAATCATTTTTGGAATGTTATCAATTCATAGTAATAAATTAGGGGAGTAACCAATAAATTTAAAAAAAGGGAGTAACCAAGTAATGTAAACACAGGGGGGTAACCAACTAAAGAAGGTTATGGGGGAGGCTTATTCAGATGGTTACTCCCCAAAAGGGGAGTAACCATCTAAAGAAGTGCCCTGATTGCTAGGTTCCAACAAGTAGTTTGGCCTACCTGTCTAGTAGGAAGTACTAGATAACTACTACTACTAACTAGCTAACCATTTACAGTAAGATTATAGATTATCTTAAGTTTTGACTTTTGACAGTATGTGAAAATTTGAAAAATTTGGGTGGGGAGCCAATGAGAAGTCAGGATTTTGAATTCTAGAAGGTTGGACCAACTAGGCCAACAAAAATGTCACTAGCCCTAACCCTCCCACAGGCCTAGTGGCTTTATTTTTTTCATCATTTAGTTTGGCAAATCTGAGTGTCAAAAGTCAAAACTTTAGGGTACTTTTATAGAAAAGGGCCCCCCTTTTTGTTTTTTATACAAAAGAGTTTATATCCCTAAGTTTAAGTAGCTATTAAGATAAAGGGATATTCAGTCCAATATGCTTTGGGACAAAGGAATATCACACATTTATATTGAAAAAGTGTGTATTAAGCTGTAAGAAAGTGTATTAGATTAAAAAGAAAAGGGGGGCCTTTTTCTATAAAAGTGCCAAACTTTAGATACTGATACGCATTCCGTAATCGGCACTCTTTTACTTTGTTACCCCCCCAAAAGATTTATTTCATTTATTTTATTATTAAATCCAAGTGAACTATTCTTCAATTGAAAATTTAAGATACTTACCTGTTTACTAGTTAGACGGATATTGTCATTTTTATTTAAAGAAGTGTGATGTTTCTTTGTCCCAAAGAAATATTTGAGCATTCCCTTGATAGTCCAGGAGATAGCGTGCAAAAAAGTGTCTGACTAACATCGAGCTAGAATTTTGTATACAAGTCAATCTTTTAGCGCCTTTTATGAATATGTGGTCGGCTAAGTTTGTCTGCGGGACATAGCTTGGCAATAGGCGTTTAAAAAAAACAAACCGGCGGAGAGCGGCCATGTCTCTACAAGGATGGTTGACAATGTGATTTTCATGATCCTGAGTACAGAATTAGTTAGTAGAGCAAAAATCAAGTTGATGTTAGTTTGTCCCTTGATAGGTGACAACGTTAATTTTTAGTATTATTTGTATAGCTAACATATCAAGTGTGAAAATAACATTGACTTGATTTTTGGTTTACTAACTAATTCTGTACTCAGGATCACGAAAATCATACTGTCCACCATAATTGGCAGGACATGGCCGCTCTTCGCCGGTTTGTTTTTTTCAAACGCCTACTGCCAAGCTATGTCCCGCAGACGAACTTAGCCGACCACATATTCTTAAAAGGCACTAAAAGATTAACTTGTATACAAAATTCTAGCTTGATGTTAGTCAGACATTTTTTTGCACGCTATCTCCTGGACTATGATAAGACTGTCAATTAATTTGAAAAAACAAAGTCAAACACAATAATGTAAACAAACAGTGGGTAATCAAGTAAAATCTTGCCACATCCGACCTAATTTACTTTTAACAAAGCAAAAAATTACCCTGTAGTCATGTATTAGTGGGATAAGTGAGGCCTCTTGCCGGAGTCTGGGAATCGAATATGTACGAGGGGCAAGTAAAAAATAAGGTTCCCACATTTTTTTCAGGTGTAAGGAATTTTTTATTGCAATAAATAAGTATACCATCTGAAAGATTGTACTTTAAACTATTTTTCTACATAGTCACCAGATTTTTCTATGCATTTTTACTTACGAGTTATCCACATCTGAAAACCCGCTTCGAAGAGCTCCGCCGCCAGGCCACCAATGAACTTGGTGACCGCTTCCTTAGATCTTCATCTGTACTGTAATAGCTTCATACTCTATTGCTTGATCATGCCCCCTACAGCCCTGATCTTCCACTTTTTTCAGAAATTTAAGCAACACTTGGGTGGACAACGCTTTTGTACAGATGAATAGGTGAAGGAAGCGGTCACCAAATTCATTGGTGGCCTGGCGGCGGAGATCTTCGAAGCGGGTTTTCAGATGTGGATAACTCGTCAGTTAAAATGCGTAGAAAAATCTGCTTACTATGTAGAAAAATAGTTTAAAGTACAAGCTTTCAGATGGTATACTTATTTATTGCAATAAAAAATGCCTTACACCAGAAAAAAATGTGGGAACCTTATTTTTTACTTGACCTACGTACAATATAGTTTCCAAACCACAAACTATAGAGATAAACTACCAGGGACCAAAATGATAAACAGTGGCCACTGAAGTAAATACACAATTTTTGACCTTGGTAAGACTTTTAATTCATTATTGCTTTTTTCATTTGGTAATTTTTCTCTAAATTTACTGTATTAAAACACTGAAGAAGCCCAGGTTCCCTCGGCGAAAGCTTTGTCAAACAAAATAAAAAATTAATAAGAAAAGGACTTTAATTCCAACAAAAACCTAACCCCAGATAAATACACAATAATGAATAAATATAAACAATTTAGATATTAAGTTTTATCTTTTTAGATGTAACAAGCGCAGAGAGTAGCAACCAGCGGCACATTTTTACGTTAGCACCCCCCTTGGTTCTAAACAATATTCTGCCCTACAAAAGTCTTAAAGATTTGTGTGTTTGTCTCCCCAATACATTGAGACTCCTGGGGCAGTTTTATATTAAATAATCCTGTATCGTAATAGTTCATTAGACTAAGGGATATGATCACAATTATATACACAAGTGTGATATTCCTTTGTCTTAATAGTTGATTAGACTAAGGGATATGATCACAATTATATACACAAGTGTGATATTTCTTTGTCCCAAGGTACATTGGACTATCACTTCGTCTGAATAGTAATTAAGACTAAGGAATATATGCTTAAAGTAGGTGCTAAAGTAAAAAAGTACCCAAGCTGCTGTTGACACCTCCAATAAAATATAAAAGTACCATATTTATAAGTGTTAACAAGTTACGAGTAAATAGTAATACCTTCTAGTTTGACAACTTTGCCGGCACGTTTGAGCGATCTTACTGCTTCGTCGTGAGTTGCTTCTCTAAGATCGTCACCGTTAACACTTAAGATAGCGTCTCCAACGTAAAGCTGCTCCGTCTGATCGGCAGCCATGCCTTTGAAAATCTTGGATATTAAAATGGGCATTTTGTTCTCTTTACCGCCCTTTATCGATATACCGAGTCCGTTGTTATCGGATTTGACGACGTGTACGATCCGCTTCTGATTGGTTACCGACTCCGGTACGTCGTCCGGTTCCCCCAGAGATTCCAGTGTGTTGTTGTTATTATTCAGAGTACCGTTAAGGGCGGTCGAGTTTTCGTAGGAATCGTCTAAACTTATATTGAGATATTCGTCTTCTAACGTGACGGAGACCCTGTACCACTGGCCTCTGACTTGAGTCTCTAACATGCCGGACTTACCGACTGAACCGCTTACAGGCATCATTCTTAAAAGTTAATAAGGCTTGTCTTAAAATATAAAAATTAATTTTAAACTACAAAAAAAATAAATTAAAACAGTTCAAATTACAAGTCTTACATCAAGAACTAAGTTTTTCATCTTCGCTAAATCTATAAACCAGACTCATAATCTCACTTGCCTAAAGTAGCAAAAAACAAACTTACTTATCGATAAGTAAATCGTATCAAAAATATACTTTACATTTAAAATAAAAACATTACGTTATCGAAAGCGTTAATATTCTCGAGAAAGACTCGCTGTAATTACTAATTCCGAAGAAAACACCGGTCCATCGTATTCCAGTGAATCCCACATCACTTTTTCTATTTCACTTTACAAAAAAATACGAAAACGACAAATTCCACTATCTTCGCGATACGGCTGAATGTTCATTTTACAAATTATCGTCTAAACGTGCGATTTGTGAATAAAAAGAATCACAGATAACAAATTTTACTATCGAGAAAAAACGCGAAAAACGTAAAAAAAAAAATTAGAATTTATAACCAATTCATAATAAACATCACCTCCAATTGACAGATCGAGTAATGAAAAACAGTGTTGCGCCTTTTCATAAAATATCAATTTTATTAACACTCTTGTTCCAAAATGTAACTGATGGATAAAACTATTATACATTTTTAGAAATAATAACATAACTTTTAGATTTAAATCTTGTATAATAAGAAACTATAATACATTTTAAATCCTATAATATACAACATTTTAAATACAAATTTAATAAACCAGATGTACAAACACAATTCTCTTTCATTTCATACAAAAACCTTAGGATTATAATTATTTTTTTCATTTTATAACATCATAGTAAGTGGGTCATTCGTTAAGTAAAAAAAAAATATAAAAAGCTTTTTCTTTTTATAAAAAAAACTCTTTAATTAGAACTTAAAACGTTAATTTCATATAAACAAAAAGAAATCAATGATTTTTATTTTCTCTTTCGTTATGTTGTAAGAACTGAAAAATGGACGATTGTTATTTTGACATTTCAAAACATCTGATATTTTCCGAGGAACACTTGAATCGACCAAAATAAGTGGACGTTAAAATATAAATTTTCATTCTTTAGTTATTTTTTTTTTTTAAAGTAGTTTTTTCTCTAAGTTATAATTGTTCCTTTTTTTGTATTTATTCTTTATGAATTCATTCGTGAAAATGATCGAGCGTATTATATCTTGGTTTTACAATTAAGTTCGTGGATGTAAAGGAAAAATCAATTTATTTTGAGGATTATTAATGGATAATTTTACATGGTATCGTCTTTATTTATTTAATATTTAGTCTAAAATATTTTTTTTTTGTTTTTATTCTCTATTGTTTACGCTTGAATGTTATTTATTTATTTTTGTTTTTTAAAAACATTAACCTAGTTATAATTTTTAATCGAAACTGGATAAATTTTTGTAAAGTTACTCATTAGGGTGTGGGTGTACGATTATATGCTAACAAAAGAATGTCTGTCTGTATTGGATTTAGTTAAAGGTTTTGTAATTTAATATTTTTTTCGATTATTGCCTGAGTATTGACTTGTTCTCAACCACAACTGTTTAATTGTATAAATTTAGTTGACAGAAATTGAATAGATCTTTTTGTGTCTTTTTTCCCACGAGTATAAACATTTTTTTTTTATTTTGAATCATCCAATTACAAATTAACTTGAAAGTGATGTTCTTTTATCCATCTGTTGCTGTAAATTAACATTAGATTGACGTTCTTCTATTCATCTGTTGTTATAAAATAACGTGAGATTTATATTCCTTTATCCATCTGTTTTGCATAAGTTAATTAAATTAAATTTTAATAATTGGTAACATCTATCTATGTTTCTTTCCCACGAGTGAATGAACTTTAAGATGACATTTTTATTATTGCATTTACTTATTATGCAATAAGTAAATTTAGATTGTTGATCTTTTACTTGTTATTATAAGTTAAGGTTGAACTGAAGGAGATGATACGGCCGAGAATGGCTTAGCGGCACAACTTTGCCTAATTTATATATACAGTAGTCGCCGCTTAATTTAATGTGATCACTTTGGGACCAAGGCCTAGTGATCACATTAACCGACTGATAATAATAAGCAAAATCTCATTGGTTAAGCTTTCACTGTGTTTATATTGGATCAAAATATAAATATAAATAGATAACACTTGAAAATTCCGATATTCCCGCTAATAGCCATAACCTCTGAAGTGGATGGGGGAAAAAAAATAAAAATAGGAAAACTGTTTATTACATACACATAAAACACATGCGGTTTACACATTAGAAAATAAACAAATAATTGAAATGACACTAAACATATTTTACATTTCTTTCCTTAATTCTCCTTACATTCTTTTCTCAGAAACCATTCTTTTAGGGTGCGCTCAACATCTTCTTCTAGTCCTCTCCGTTTTCTTTTGCGAATTTGGTTCTCATTTTTAAAGAGACAATCCCGATATCCTTCCGTTATTTTAGAAGTTTATTCAACAATGGCTGAGAAAGTTTACAATTTAATTGCGGCTTTCCGCTGGCTCATCTTGGTCGAAAACGATTGTAAGATCTTAAGATGTCTATCTTCTCCTACAAGCTGAGGGGTTCAAAACGTTGTGAGATCACAACGTTTTGAACCCCTCATTCTTTGTTCAACAATTTTTATAACAAAATTAATCGACTTCGAACTTGTATAAATGAAATGTTAATTTGACTATAGAGTTCTCAGAAACGATTGAAAGACAAAAACTACTGACCTCTGTATAAGTAAAATGTCGTAGAAATAGGTGGAGAAATGTATGTTTAGATGTGTTTTTTTATGTCTGTATAGCAATATAGAGGAAGGGAAAGGTGGCGTGAGGTATACTTTCTGAGAATCCTGGGTGTTTAGACAAAACCCTTCTCGGTTTGCCGCAGCTGTAGTCGTTTCCCCGAAAATTATATAAAACAATTTAACGATTTCGACTTGACTTTGATCACAATAAACGAAATACTGATAACAATAAACGGATAATTTCTAATGCATTGGTATTGGGTGGGCCCGTTCCAAGCTATTTTGATCACACTAAGCGGTTGACAACATTAACCGTGATCACATTAAGCGGTGACTACTGTACTTGAGAGATTATGTACCTTTGTCAAACATTACATTTGTATGAGTTAAACATTTGAGAAATTATATAAGTATGTTTCACTTTACATGAAGACATCTAAATAAATTGTTCATTAGTTACGCAATTATTATTAAATTTTTATCAGTGGTAGTGGCCATTAAGACTAATATTTTTGTATGAAAGAATTTTTGATGGAGTCGAAATCTGGCCAACTATGATGGAAATGAAACCTAGATTTTCTAGTAAAGTCATATTAGCGTTGAAAATAGAGCAAAAAATTATGAAGAAAAGTTGTAGCTAAGCACTAAAATAATACGAGTACAAAGTTTCGCTGAAAAAAAAAATCTAATCTTGAAATTTTACTACATTTGAGTATGAACTCATTGAAAAAAAATGTTGAGTGCAACAAACATTCAAAACAATCATGTAATGTTTTTAAATGTATTTCCGATTGTTTTTTATGTTCGTTGCACTCTTGATACTTGAGATAAGAAATTTTTTTCAATGAGTTCATACTCAAATGTAGTAAAATTTCAAGATTCGATTTTTTTCAGCGAAACTTCGTATTCGTATTGTTTTAGTGCTTAGCTACAACTTTTCTTAATATTTTTTTGCTCTATCTTCAACGCTAATATGACTTTACTAGAAACTCTAGGTTTCATTTCCAGCATAGTTGGCCAGATTTCGACTCCAACAAAAATTCTTTCATACAAAAATATTAGTCTTAATGGCTACTATCACTGATAAAAATTTAATAATAATTGCTTAACTAATAAACATCGAATCAGGATATCCCTACCGTCGATACTTGCTTGATCTGGAGATCACTGGACCAGTTTAAGCTAAACGCCACCATCAGCAGAAGTCTCTCGTAGCACTCAACACACTCATCGAGTCTACATGAGAGAATGAAGTTCCATTCTCTTCTTCAAATTCTTCATTCTCTCATGTAGACTCGATGAGNTTTTTTTTTTTTTTTTTTTTTTTTTTTTTTTTTTTTTTTTTTTATAAACAACCAATGAAGGTTAATAAGTCTTGCTTACCTGAACATGAGGGAAGCGAGATAACCATCCCATATGCCTTATTTCACCGGTTAGCGATACAAGTAGCGAGCTAGCGTGCCTAAGAGCCGACTGGTTGAGCACTGCTAGCGCTGCATGCAGCGAGTTATACCATGCTAAGCAGTCATTAATATCGCTAGCTCTCAGTACTAGCGAGTGTATACAGTCCGGAGAGTGCACTTCAAAACTACGGTTCTCTGCAAACACAATCAAAATTAAAAGTATATCGATAATATATAATCCTTAATATTTTTTTTAATAGAGTTTTGAATTTCATCATAAACTTAAGTACATTGGAACATTTGAATGATAGATGGAGCCTGCCTATTCTCACTTACTGATATTGATCAATATCATATGATAATATGAGCAAATATTTTGATAAAGGTTTATTAATTGAATTTGGTTCATAGGTGGGTCAATTGAGGTATAAATTAAAACAACACCTGCTTCAAAACATCCTTGGCTATATTTTCAACCCTCTTTTGGGTCATCCTAAAGCCTACAACTGAAACAATAGATAGAAAACAATTAATTTTGCCAATGTTCTAATGTTCCGAACATGGAAGTTGTGGAATTCAATTCCATCGTTTGCTATATTCAGCGAGAATATTAATATTCCTCTGCAGTAAATTTGGACTTCAAATATAAGTACTATGAAACTATGACAATTTAACTTCTTTCTGAAAATAATTTACTTCTTTCAGAGAGACTGCAAAGTAGTATTACTAGATAAATCAACGGGAATTAGTTTATCTTAGAGAGGCAGTTTGGATAAAGAGTTAAAGGTAACATAGCTTGGCAATAGGCATTTGAAAAAAATAAACCAGAGGAGAGCGGCCATGTCTTACCAATTATGGTGGACAATGTAATTTTCATTATCTTCAGTAAGAAATTAGTTAGTAGACCGATCATCAAGTTGATGATAGTTTGTCATTTTTTTTTCTCCAAATTCCTATTGCCAAGATATGTCTGACGAACTCAGTCAACCTAATATTCTTAAAAATCGCCAAAAGATTTACTTATACACACAATTCTAACTTGATGTTAGTCAGACATTTTTATGCATGCTATCTCCTCGACTATATTAAAAAGAACACAAAGAAGAAACATCTGTAATGTCCTGTAATAAGTCGCGTCAGAGAGGTTACGTAAAGGTGACAAAGGTTGCTGTGATGTCATGCGCCCTGAACTATTGTTCGTCAGGTTATCCTGCTTATGGCTCATAATATACCATTGTTTACTAGTGTTCTGTATGCATTTCATAGTTTTTTCCTCTTGTTATTCTATTATAAGCTTTTTTAACCGTTTTTAACCTTATCATATATTAGTATCATTATTAATAAGTCAACAAAAGTATATATTATAGATGATAAAACAAATAATTCTCCAAATAACTCAAATAAGATGTAAAATAACTTACTTACGGATGTGCTCTTTTTACTCTATTAAAAGCTTTTTTAACTGTTTTTAACCTTATCATTTATTAGTAACATTATTAATAAGCCAATAAATGTATACATTATAGGTAATAAAACAAATAATTCTCACAAATAACTCAAATAAAATGTAAAATAACTTACTTACAGATGTGCTCTTTTTACTCAATTAAAAGCTTTTTTAACTGTTTTTAACCTTATCATATATCAGTAACATCATTAATAAGCCAATAAATGTATACATTATAGATGATAAAACACATAATTGATTAAAAAATAATAATAAAGTAAAATAGCACTGATAAAACCCAGTGGTACATTCAATATTATGAGCCAGCTAACCTAAAAACACACACTTTTTTACGTAAGTGACGTCACACTTCCCCGGCGTATTGGCAAAACTTCAACTGTTTTGACTATCAGTGAAAAAGAAACGGCAACAAATGTAAATGAAAAGACATCAGCAATGTACAGTGTCTTTGCACACTGCAATACACAAATATGTTTTTGCACAAAAACACAAAATGTGTAGATAAAAAAATATATAAGTTAAATACCTGGGTCTACGAAGGCGTAGTTTCTGGTAAGGAAGCAGAGTTGAAGAGGAAGATACCTGGTATGAGGCCTGTGTGGTGATCTTGGATTAGGCTGAACAGTGCTGAGAAACCCACGCTGGAGTTCCCACCCTATCTCAGATATCAGACTCGCCTTCCTGAAGTACGGCGTTACTTCTCTCAGGTACTTAACTGAATCAAGTAAAGACAAAGGTAATAATTTACTTGGGTACATACCAATAAGTATGTACCCAAGTAAATGAGGTGCCATAGGGAAAGAGTTTACCTAGGTACATACCATTTATATATTGGAAATGAAATAAAAGAAATTAATAGACAAACTTAATCGGGAAGTTGAAAAGCACTGGGGCTTTTGTATGGGGTTAAGAAGGGGGAAGAAAAGAAAAATGGATGTACCCAAGTAAATAAGGCGTAATAGAGGTAGAAGTTTAGTTGCGTACATACCGAAGGTATGTACCCAAGTAAATAAGACGATATAGGGGCAGGAGTTTAGTTGGGTACATACCTAGGGCAAGTATTTTTATTGACAAAAATGACATTGACAAGTCAAAGAAATCATTTTAAATGACATAATTCATTCTTGAATAAAATCAAATCCGGAAAGTTGGAAAAAAGTGCTATTTCAAAGAGAAAGAAAGACATGGATAAACTTAGAGTTGAGGCATTAATATGAAACAAGTCATATTGACTGAAAGGATAACGAAGTGGGAGATGTTTTAATGGTTCCAGCGTAAGTAAAATTATACGGCATTTATTATATATTTATGTAGATATGTTTCAGAAATTGGAGCAACAAAGAAAATTTAAAATTTTGTACAATGTACATTGGGACAAAAGAATATCACACTTCTGTAATTTTAAGTGACAATATCTGTTGGCCTAACAATCAAATAAGACAAAGGGACATTAAGTCCAATGTATTTTGGGACAAAGGAACATCACACTTATGTAACAAAAAGTGACAAAATAAATTAGTCTAACCATTAAGTTAGACAAAGGGACATTAAGTCCAATGTATTTTGGGACAAAGGAACATCACACTTATGTAANGGTCTTCTTATCGTATTTTTTCGGGGCGTTGGTATCCTGTACAAAAGATGTAATGGGCTGCTGAATTCTGTTGATTCTTTTTGCTGTATTTGTCGCTGATTCCTTGTCGTTTGTGTTCCTCTCTCTTTTTCCATGTTTATTGCAGTCCTCCTCTTTTGATTTATTTTCTCCTTTATAAATTTCTTTATTTTGACTATAGTTCTCGGAATTCTGATAGTTACTTTCTGTTTCTGCTTTATCTGTTTCAAATTTAAATTCTACACCGTCGATTAGTAGTTTATTGAATTTAAGAATTGCAAATTTTCCGTTTTTTCTTGCCTCTATCATGATAGGAATTAGTTTTTTACGAGTTTCCCGAGTTTCTTTATCGAAGTCTTCAAAAATTTTAATCCCCGATTTATTAAGTAAGTGTTTAGCGGATAGGGCCTCTATTTTCTTACGGTAAGTAGTGAAACCGACAATTATTAAAGGGTTTTCTCCATTTAATCCTGAATCTCTTATAAAATCAACATCCCCACATTACCACATTTTAGTTTCATGTCCTCATTTAGTAATTTGAAAACGGCAGTTTCCTTCTCTTTGTAGGTTTTTTGTTTTTCTAATCCTAGGATAACAATATTCTTTCTTCTTTCTTTATTCTCTAGTTGTTGAATTTTTAATTGTAAGACTTTAACTTCGTTTTTTACTACTTGGAACCCGTCCACTTTCGCTTCTAATGTTGACAATTTATCCATGATTTTATTTTCAACAGATTTCACCTCCTCTTTAATAGCAGTTCTAATTGAATTGATCAAGTCCTCGTTCCCCATATCTCTTTATAAGTATTTTTTGTTTTTTGTTTTTATTTTTCCTTTAACTATACTTGCATAAGAATAGCAGTGATACAGTATTGAAGAATTTTTGTTTATTTGTGTTTTGTATGTTCACTTACCTGTTTGTATAAAATACAGCTAGACTGATAAGATTGTCTTGTTTGGAGTTGTAAGATTGTAAGAATAATAGAGGTTTCTAAGGTTTATTCACTAATAAACCCCTTCCAAGCAGAAGAAACAGCACTGACCTGCGCGTTTATTCTCGGATATTCCTCTTATCTTCTCTCTAGTAATCCACGCTGTTTAATATTCTACAAATAACAAAGAAATGCACTATTTTAAACTGTTAATAACTACTAACTGTTATATGCTTTAAATCTCGTTTAACGCTAGATTTCTTTTTGATCTACACTTACACCAACTTTCAACTTTAAATTTTATGTATAACTATTTGAAATAACGAATTTTTAACGGACCCGATGTGAACAGTACGGGGTCTCACGACCAACTCCTCCTATTAATGATGTTACTAATATATGATAAGGTTAAAAACAGTTAAAAAAGCTTTTAATAGAATTAAAAGAGGAAAAAACTATAAAATGCATACAGAACACTAGTAAACAATGGTTTGTTATGAGCCAGAAAAGATAACCTGACGAAAAATCGTAAAGGGCGCATGACGTCACAGCAACCTTTGTCACTTTTACGTAACCTCTCTGATGCGAAGTATTGGAAACACCGAAAACAACTTACTTTTCTAAAGAAGCAGTATGGTATACAGATTAAATGGCACTTATTTAGACTGTTACTCCCCTTATTATAAACCAGATGGGAGCAAACAATCTAAAAAAAGTTGTATGGAATGTTCTTCTTTAGATTACTCCCCCTTATAAAAACTGAAGTATGATATTCCTTTGTACCAAAGTACATTGGTACCTTTGTCTTAATAGTTATTTAGTCAAAGTCATTTATATTCTAAAAACAAACATAGAGGGAGAAACAATGTAAAGAAGTACGGATTAAATAAGGGTATCGAGAATGTTACACGTAGTTACGAAGAGTTGGAAGGAAATATTTTTATATTAAACGACATTATGTGTTAAATTATGTAAATCTAAAGTTAAAATAAATTATCTTAGAGACCATAAATAAGAAAACAAAATTCCTTTTTATTTTTAAAATATTATAAATAGAATTAACCTTATGATTGATAATGATATGTGCATGCAAACACCTCCTTTTCTTGCTAACTTGCCAAATAAATAAGTTATGAAATTAAACAAAAATATTGTAATCCAGGAGATGCAAGAGGGTGCAAAATAGTGTCTGAATAACATCAAGCTAGAATTTTGTATACAAGTTAATCTTTTAGTGCCTTTTAAGAATATGTGGTCGGCTAAGTTCCTCTGCGGGACATAGCTTGGCAATAGGCATTTGCAAAAAATAAACCTGTGGAGATTGGCCATGTCCCCCCAGTTATGGTGGACAATGTGATTTCCATGACCCTAAGCCCAAAATTTGCTAGTAAACCGAAAATCAAGATAGTTATTTAAATATTACTCTGTATCGAAGTGGTCCCCTATCAAGGGACAAACTTACATCAACTTTATTTTCGGGTCTACTAACTAATTTTGTACTCGGAATCATAAAAATCATGGCAGGACATGGCTGCTCTCCACCCATTTTGTTTTTATCAAATGCCTATTACCAAGTTATGTCCTGCAGATGAACTTAGCCGACCACATATTCTTAAAAGGCACCAAAAGATTTAACTTATATACAAAACTCGAGCTTGATGTCACTAAAACCAAGTACATGACTTTCTCACACGACATACGAGGACAGCCTCCCCTAGACACGACCAAATTAATCTTACACGAACAACTATGTACACAACCACAAAACTCCACTTGCCCCTGTACTTCTGTAATAGAAAGAGTAGACTCAATTAAATACCTTGGAGTAATCATAGACTGTAACTTAAACTGGAAACTACACATCAAAGTAAAAAGAATAAGAAAAACGTTTTACAGTTTTGTTCAAATAAGACAATTTGCCAATAAATCTACTCTAAAAGTATTATACCACGCATTAGTCGAGTCAATATTAAATTATTGCATTATTGCTTGGGGAAGCGCCACCGATGCAACTTTAAAATCAGTAACCACAGTTCAAAAAGCAACAATAAAAATAATCTTAAAAAAGCCACGTCGTTATCCTTCTGAAATGTGTTTTAAAGATATTACTGTGCTACCGATAAATCATCTATTCAAGAAAGCAGTTTTATTGCAATTTTTTAAAGATGATAAAAAGAAAATTGACCATATTTATTTCACACGTTTAAAAAAATCAAATACAGTTCAAGTTCCATGCTGCAAAACAACAAAAAAACAAAGACACGCTACGTATCTAGGATCAAAACATTACAATCAAATTCCACACTATCTTAAAAATCTCAACTCTTTTCACGCTTTTAAACAAAAATTAAAAGCATACTTATTTACTCTGATTTAATTAATAAATAAACAAAAAAACAAAACAAAAAACTTCAACCATTAACCATACCAATAGTACCTACTGCTACTGCTGACTCAGAACTCATACTCTGAAGTAGATCTAAATATCTATTAAAAACATTAAGAGACAGGGCCCTCGCTCTAGAGTTTCTTTCTCTACTGAGGGTCCTCACCATCACTTATCTTATTATTTATTCATATATAGTTATTTTTATGTAATATTTATATTTAAAAATCCACATGTATTAAAAAAATAAATAAATAAAAATGTAATGTAATGCATTAATATTAATATTATGGTGAAATAAAACAATTCATTCATTCTATCACTTTTTAAAAGTAAAATTACTATGTTGAACGAAAGTAAAAAGTACTATTGTTAAACGGGATCTAATCAACAATAAAAAATGTTTTAGGCCATTATCTCAAAACATGAAATTTTGAGTTGTCTACTTGTATTGAGGTGACAATATTATAATATCACCATACCCAGATAGCACAGCATTTATGGATATTATGTGGTTAATTTTTGAAGTCTGGTAAATGTGTGTATTTCGGTTATATTATGGAATTTATTTTAGGCCCAGATAAGGCCCCAACATTTTTTTCTTGTCTGTGGATACAATTGTAAATTTAAATTTGGCCCAGATCTGGATATAATTATGTTAGGCTGGATAGAGAAAAGTTAATTTGGTCCTAATATGTGTTAAGAGTTTAGGGCCATATATAAAGTTAAATATCAGGGAATTTTCAGGTTAATGTATGTTCAAATTTGGTTCAAATCCAAGTTTTATATCAGGACCAAATATAATGTCAAATATCAGGAAATTATC
>KZ652406.1:323981-334760 GCA_001010745.2 Gerris buenoi | reverse complement strand
GGCAGTTATATATATATATTTGAGCTAATCACATTTTTGCGCAATGTGCGGTACGTGCGCATACTAAATTTTTATCTTCTCTAAATTTTTTTAATATGTGTAGATTAAGAAATTACGGCAGTATTTCAAACTTAAATTTTGTAGCTTGAACAGTTCTGAAGATAGGAACCAAAGAGCGACGAGAACGGACAGACAGACAGACACGTTCGTTATAAGGGTTTCCAGGATCAAAATAATGTTATTTCATATTATAATAAAGTTTATTCTTAATAATCTACGAAACTAACAACTACTTTTATGAAAGTACTTTCATGAGAATTTTAATTATTAAATTAAGTATATATATAACCTAAAACTCAATGATATTGTTACGTAAAAGTGAAAATATTTACATATGTATTAATATAAGCTTACAACATAAATGCTAATAAATATCATATGACGTACACTCTGTCTTATTAATTATGTAAATGATTAAAATGATTACAATCTTAATCAATTATCCGGTTGGTTGGATGTTAATCTGAATGATGAATGTACATTGTTGGCTGGTGGTGGGTTGAGGGGTGGGGGGAGTAATAGATAATCTTTGGCTTCAGTCAGACTCAGTTTAATCAGAAGGGCAAAATCCCCTTCCAATAACGTTTTCAATCCTTAATGGTTTCCATGGATGTACCAAAAACACAGGTTTCATTCATTGGTTTTGTAAAATATAACCCATGAAATGTCGAAATTCAGTTGAATTCAACAACAAGGGCTATGAATTTTGATGTTCCTTCACTTTACTTAACTCTCTCCCCACCCCTACTCCCTCCCCTCTCCTGTAGAGTGGGGGAAACATGTTGTCTACCTCTAAAATCAAAATCCCACCCCCTGATCCCACCCCCTGATCCCACCCCCTGATCCCACCCCCTGATTGACTCTCAAATGGAATTAAATCAATCATGTGTTCTGTTTATTTAAAATCTTTTCCTGTATCTTGATTGCAACCTTCTGCAATAGAACAAACTCTCTCAACCTTCCATGTAACATAATAATTACAATATAAGTTCATTATAAATAAACACTTGTGTTGCTGTGAAATGATTTTCCCTCCTGCTTTTTGGCAAGTTACGATTTACAGATCTTTTTTAAGAAAGATGAGTGCTTTTTGGCAAGTTACGATTTACAGATCTTTTTTTAAGAAAGATGAGTGCTTTTTGGCAAGTTACGATTTACAGATCTTTTTTTAAGAAAGATGAGTGCTTTTTGGCAAGTTACGATTTACAGATCTTTTTTTAAGAAAGATGAGTGCTTTTTGGCAAGTTACGATTTACAGATCTTTTTTTAAGAAAGATGAGTGCTTTTTGGCAAGTTACGATTTACAGATCTTTTTTTAAGAAAGATGAGTGCTTTTTGGCAAGTTACGATTTACAGATCTTTTTTTAAGAAAGATGAGTGCTTTTTGGCAAGTTACGATTTACAGATCTTTTTTTAAGAAAGATGAGTGCTTTTTGGCAAGTTACGATTTACAGATCTTTTTTTAAGAAAGATGAGTGCTTTTTGGCAAGTTACGATTTACAGATCTTTTTTTAAGAAAGATGAGTGCTTTTTGGCAAGTTACGATTTACAGATCTTTTTTTAAGAAAGATGAGTGCTTTTTGGCAAGTTACGATTTACAGATCTTTTTTTAAGAAAGATGAGTGCTTTTTGGCAAGTTACGATTTACAGATCTTTTTTTAAGAAAGATGAGTGCTTTTTGGCAAGTTACGATTTACAGATCTTTTTTTAAGAAAGATGAGTGCTTTTTGGCAAGTTACGATTTACAGATCTTTTTTTAAGAAAGATGAGTGCTTTTTGGCAAGTTACGATTTACAGATCTTTTTTTAAGAAAGATGAGTGCTTTTTGGCAAGTTACGATTTACAGATCTTTTTTTAAGAAAGATGAGTGCTTTTTGGCAAGTTACGATTTACAGATCTTTTTTTAAGAAAGATGAGTGCTTTTTGGCAAGTTACGATTTACAGATCTTTTTTTAAGAAAGATGAGTGGTGCCTCCCCTTTTTACAACACTTATACCTAATGCTCGAGTTCGGTCCCACCCTCTTTTACTTTCTCATGTAAAGAAAAAGTATTGTGATTGCACGAAGATTTTATTTTAAGATTTTAATGTAATAACACGTTTTGAGTCCAAAAAAGTGGTTTTTAAAAAATGTTTGTCGTCTGTGTAGACGCGTGGAGCCACAACTAGTAAGCAAATTTTGACGAAATTGGTCATACATATTCAGAAAAATCATTGTTCCAAGTCAAAATCAAAAAATGATTTTACCTCCAAATTTAGGGGCGATACCCCCAAAAAGCTCTGAAAAAAAACGAGAATAAAAATTATTTTTCGATAACGGTTGCGCCGATTTTGATTAAAAAGTTCTAAAATATAGTCTATTTAAATACGAAACAATAAAATTATAAAAGAATAAAATTATTCAAAACTTAAATATTTTTAGCTTTTGGAAAACCATGTGATTTCCGATAAACACCCTGAATATAGGATTTCAAAATATATTGGATTTTTGGCATGACTTCATTTTAAACTCTACTACTTTGAATCTGGAGGAAAATATGTGGTCCGGAAATTCTCGTTATTACGGAGATTTACACAGATTGTAGATAATCTGGTCAATTTTACAGTCAAATCAGATGGTAATTTATAATTGTAAATGCTAATATAATATTGATCTCAAGTTAGCACAGATGTTAGTATTTTTGTCTCCTTAATTTATTCTGCATTTTAAAGTTAGTACATTTAGACTATGACACAGCTAGGTAGTTAGGCTATGTCAAGCTAGACAGTTAGACTATGACACAGCTAGGCAGTTAGACTATGACACAGCTAGGCAGTTAGACTATGACACAGCTAGACAGTTAGACTGTGACACAGCTAGGCAGTTAGACTATGGCACAGCTAGGCAGTTAGACTATGACACAGCTAGGCAGTTAGACTTTGACACACCTATGTAGTTAGGAATTCTTCCACTGTCTAATAAATAAATTAATTCTCCTTTTTGGGCGCTATTGCACCCAAAAAGGGTCAACTACCCTCGAGAAAATTGTAAATCAGTAATTGCTTATATTATTAGCATTAAATAAAATAAATCGAAATATATAAATCACTGTATTGTATATAACCTTATGATAAATAATAACATTTTCTAATATTACCACAAAAATTAAAATTAAATCAACTAATATGATTTTACCATCTAAACCAACTTTTATCTCTGCTTTCTATCTTATGTAATTTTAAAAATTTAATAAGAAATTACATTTATATAATTTAAAGAGAAAAGAAAAATTAAAGTGAGAGAAAATCGAATTAGAAAAAATAAATTGTATTTTATCTCATTATGATAAAGGGGGCAAACAGGAAAAATGATCAAGTTTTGTTTTATATTGTTCAAATGTGTGTATTTTTATAAGAAGACTCGAGTTGTTAGTGGAGTTTCTCTTTTAGTGTGAGAGGAAAGGAAAAAGTTTTTCTTTTAGTGTGAAAGGGAAGGAATAAGTTTTTCTTTTAGTGCGGTTTCTTAAGTGTTGGGAAAATAGAGTAGATGTAAAAAGCGGGTTCTGAAACAGAGTAGATATAAAAAGCGACTTCTGAATCAGAGGAAATATAAAAAGAAGGTTGGTAAGCATGAGTGTGCGCCACCCCTTGTCACCTAATGAAGATATACAGGTAATGTGGGAACACTGCCGCCACTAACTTAATGTCCTTTGTTCCAGGACTTCCTTTCCTCAAAGGACCTTAATATTTCTGCGTTAGTTTCATCCTTTTGTGCTGACCACTTCTGGAATTCCTCTCTTCCCGGTGTAATATAGTTTATATGAAACTCCGCCAGGGGACCAAGGGTAATTCAGACAAATTCTTATGTCTTTTCGGTTTTTTATTTTTATTTCCGTTGGTTCAAATGATGCTTCAGGGTTGAGAAAAAGATCAGGGGAGGTTTTTTTTTTGGTAATGTTTCTTTACTTATTTTATTATATAAAAGTGGACAATATAACAATACGAAGGAGAGAAACCTTAATAAAGACTAAACGGGTCATTTATTTGATTATAGAACATAAAAAACACAGGGGGATCTTTTTTGAACCACTTATTTTATGTCAAATAATAATAAAGATTTATTATGACAAATATTTGAAATTAATATAATGGTCTAGATATACGAGTGTCTTAAAATTAATTTTTACTAACATAAATTATTGTCGTAATATCCACACCCCAGTTAATCAACTTCTTTAGCTTGTTACTCCCCTATGTTTTTTTATTTCTCATATGAAGAGAAAGTATTGTGATGGTCCGAAAATTCAGTTTCGAGATTTTGATGGATTTACACGTTTTGAGGTCCCGTGAGTACACAAAATGGTTTTTACAAAATGTCATACTATCGTTTATCTGTGCAGCGACGCTTGAAGCCTAAACTAAGAGGCCGATTTCGACGAAATTTTGTCTAAATAACCCGAGGAAAGTCGAAAAATCAATTTTAACTCTAAATTTAGGGGTGATAGATACCATCCTAAAACTCTGATAAAATCGTGAAAATAAATTATTCAATTCTCCACCAAGGTGAAATAATTTGTATGATAATAATTTGTTCATGTAATAATAATATTTGAATATTTTACTAAATAATTAAATCTACCTACGAAAACTCGATAAATAATAAATGGAAAGTACTGGGCTGTTATTATGAACTCGTAAAGAAGAAAGTTCTCGGACAAATTTTTTATTAAAACATTTTGAATTTCTATAATCATAATAAAGTTATTAATTTAGCTCATTGCATTTTAGGTAATATTTTACTTTAGCACCTTCCCATGATCTCATTGTGTTAATAGTATTTTAGACAAAGGAACATTATACTGAGTAGTATAATATTCCTTAGTCTGAAATACTATTAAGACAAAGGGATATTTATCTTAATGTATCTTGGGACAAAGGAATATCCCACTTGTGTATATGATTGTGATAATATCCTTTATAGGGTTGGGATATCAAAAGATATCGATATTTACAATATATCGAAAACCTTTCCGGCTCCTCTCTTTCCCAGGTGATGAGCAAAAAAAAAAAGAAGAAGAACCCTGCTGGGGAGCTTATTTCATCTTTTTGAGGACCGTATAACAGACCTAAAACAGATCTATTCGATATTTTCTACAGATATCGATGTTGCCGATATATCGAAAGATCAATATCGATATCAAATATCGATATTTTTGGATCCGATATATCGTCATTTTCATTATATCGATATCGAAGTCCCAACCCTAATTCATTAGTCTAATCAGCTATTAAGATAGAGGAATATTAAATATAAAACTGCCCCAGGAATCTCAATGTCTTGGGGGAGACAAACACACAAACCTTTGAGACTTTTGTAGGGCAGACTATCGTTTAGAACCAAGGGGAGTGCTAAAGTAAACAGTGCCGTATTTTCTCCATTTCAAATAATTTGAATTTTACACCAAGTAGGTAAAATTCTTGTTTGTGTTATTGAATTTATCTTTTACCTCAAAGGAAATAAATTTACTTGGATTGCTCGTGTGTGTACCTCGATATGTTGAGGATATTAACCCCACACAAAGATAATTTTTATCGACCGGGAGGTGGTTAGAGGTGGTTAGAGGTGGTTAGAGGTGGTTAGAGGTGGTTAGAGGTGGTTAGAGGTGGTTAGAGGTGGTTAGAGGTGGTTAGAGGTGGTTAGAGGTGGTTAGAGATGGTTAGAAGTGGTTAGAGGTACGGGAGGTCGTAATGCTGCCATTACCACTGATTAGTTACATCCTAGCTTTTCTCTACATTCTGCTATAACAATGAAAATATGCTATTTTCTTCTTTGTCTCGCTATTTCTCGACAGTGACTACCAAACCAATCTTTGTAGTAAGAACTTTCCACTTCACTTAAACCTTATACCGGAAAATTATGTATTAAGTATACTTATTGTTAAGAGAGTTACCTTATATCCACTGGGAATACTTAAAGTCTATTTTATCATTATAAAATTCAAATTTAATCATGATAAGTGCTGCGACTACTGATGAATTGTTTACAATGTACATTTCAGTACATCATAATCATCATCATGTAACTTAGCATCTAAATAATAAATTACGTAAATTAACAATACAGATATTAATGAGAGAGTATGTTAGCGAGATGTTTAACTAAATTTATTAGCATCATCAGAGCAAGAGAACAAAGTATAAAATAAAAATAATACAAAAGAAGGTCGAAGTTGACTCTATCACATGTTATAAAGGAATGAATGAAAGAGTACTTGAAAATTCAGAAAATAGGAAAGAGTAAGGTATGACAGGTAGGTGGATTAGCAGAACTAGATTTACTTAGAATACTAACTATAGCTAGCAATACATAAAAAATCGGTCCGAGACAACTCCAATAACATTCTTTTATCATAATTATTTTACTTTCATAATTATTTAGCCCAGTTCTTCCATTTATTAGTATTCGTAAAAAAATTAAATTATGTATTATTGAATATTTTATCAAAATTTATCTTAAAAATAACTTCTTCGACGCGAAATCGAACCCGGCCTCCTTCCGTTAGCAATTTCCTTACGAACTCTATTTTTCACAAAAAAAAAACGGCTTATGCCGTTAAGATTCGAACTTAAACGGACAAGGATTTAGAATTTGATAATCAAAATTGTTGGAACGTTTTCGAGAAGTAATTTTTTCACGTTTTTTCAGAGTTCTTGTTGAGTAGCAAATCCAAAATTTTAGCTAAAATTCATTTTTCGATTTCGAATCAGGGTATGATTTTTCTTAACATGTATGTTAAATTTCGTCAAAATCTTCCCTGTGCTCCTGCTCAGATAGACTGAACTGTCACCAACCACCTCATAAAACCTCAAACCACCTCAAACCAACTCTAACCACCTCTAACCACCTCTAACCACCTCTAGTCACCTCAAACCACCTCTAACGACCTCAAACCACCTCTAACCACCTCTAACCACCTCTAACCACCTCAAACCACCTCTAACCACCTCTAACCACCTCTAACCACCTCAATTATTAACACAGATGCACAAAAATCACTAGAAATAACTATTTGTCTCTTATAAAATTGAAGAAAAATGAAAGAAATGAAAATTATAATTACACAAGTTCATTGTAACTGAATCTTCATATTAAATTATTCAGTTTATATCTTAAATAAAATAAATTTTAAAATTCTTAACGTTTAATGTGATAACTGTATTACGCGAATATCTTTTAGAAGTAAAGAAGAAAGTCTTATTAAGTTCTTTTGTTAATATTATAACCTTCATTTAAAGTAAAATCTTATCTTTAATTAAAATAATACGAGGTTCTCAGTTAAGTGAAAGTGAAGAACTTCTTACATCACGGTAATCATTTTAAATTTAAGACACCTTGACAACAAGAGAAATACACTTAATTCGAAACTTTTTGAGGCCCCCACCTTACATTTTAATACAAATATATGGTTTTAATAGTACATTACACCGTCGAGTGCGGAAAGTAGCAATTTGCATGCGAGTGTGGAGTTTGAACCCGAGCGACAGCGAGGGTAGTAAAACCACACGAGCAATGCAAAATGCCGTTTTTGCACGAGTTGCGTACCGTAGTTTATCTACGATTGTTAGATTTTAATAATAAATACAGAAAAAAATAATAAACTTCGTGTATGTAAGGTCGTATTTCTCTTTTGATAAAGATGACATTAATTCATTAGAGGAGGCGTATTATTCTTCTCATATTTGTCATAATCACTTAAATCACTCATTGATTTTCACAAAAAAACTCTTTACAAACAGTTACTTTTATTTTTTAAATAATCCAAATTACAATTATCAATAACTACGGGAGACATACAGAGAAAAATACACCCCCGCACCGGGAATCGAACCACGGGACTTAAAGCTTGGATTCGGGAATATGTATCAGTTACGACAGAGAAGAATCCATCTCCCGTATAGCTCAGATGGTAAGAGCACCTGTACGGTAAACAGAGGTCCCGTGGTTCGATTCCCGGTGCGGGGGTGTTTTTTCTCTGTATGTCTCCCGTAGTTATTAATAATTTTAATTTGGATTATTTAAAAATTTAATGTTTCCGTAGTAATAAAACTACCAAAAATTTAAAAATTAAAGTTACTTTTATTAAATAAACATCAAATTAGTTTTGTTAAATGTAAACAAACTCTCTAATCTTGTGTAAAGTTGAAGAATTCTTCTTCTTTACTGCGCTAGAGTGGTAAAGAAGAGGAATTCTTCAAAACTATGAGACACGCAATCACTTTCTACGAATCTAAACAGAGATACAATGTTTATATTACGTAACAATCGTAAATAAAATTATTTATAAGCAAGAGAGATTTTTTTCTACCAAGCTTACCAAAGGAAACATAGGCTAAGTGATCGTTATGAAGAATGAAAATATTTGACTCCGATTTTAAAAATTCCAAGAAAGAAATGCGTTTCAGGCATCAGGGAACATTTTTGATTCCCTGTCTTTCTGTCTGTCACTCAATTTTTGCAAACTAATAATTACACTTCCGAAATTTTTATTTTTTTACTTATTTTATTTTTATAATTGATTAATGCAACTACAATACACTATTATTGTTATAAGCAATACAGATGTAAAAGTAGTTGTATGACTTGAAAATGACAAGATGTAAGGAACTCTCCAGTGATTGCACTTACTTAATTGATACAAAATTTGTATTGTGAGATATAATAATATAAAGTATGATATATGAACCAGTTTTAGTCATCTTTTTCTTGCTACCCTGTAAGGATCGACTTAATATGATATAAAGCAAATTAAATTAAAATAAATATAATTTAGTTGTCCAAGAGGTCACTTGGCCTCTGACTTCTTAGGCGTCTTGGAGGGGTTGTCAGGAATGGATATGGAAAAGAGGCTGCTGTGGACTAGAGGATTGGAATGGTCGGAAAGGGAATTGTGGAAGGATTTGTATCTGGAGATTTACTATAATAATTAAGGCTAATTCATGGACAAAGGGTACTTTGAGGTCATTATGTAGGACGAAAATTGAAACATAAAAAGTAGCGTCAGCTTTTTTTCTAAGGATCTTGGATTCCTATTTCAATGAATTTTGGATGGTAGGTCATAATTAGCCCATTGTTGGTCCCATATAAGTTTCAACCTCCTGTGATCATTTGTTTCTCTTCCACATACACACAAACATGCATTTACTTACACATATATCTTCAAAAAAAAGTTTTGTATTACCAAAACCTAACATAGTTTAGACCCCGAGGCTTACAGCAAGGAAGTTGCCACTATAAAGAGTATAGCCAGTAAAAATGGATACGATAATAGGTTAATAGATAGGTTAATAACCAGGAAAAATCGAAGTTTGCTTTTGAAGGATATGGATGTGACTAATGAGCATCAACCGATAGAAAGTACATGGTGCTCTATTCCTTATCTCTGCCCTATATCGGATCGTCTTGCTAAAGTCTTATCAAGGTATGGTTATAGAGTAGGGTTCAGCACAACTAGAACCATAGGAGCGCAGTTTAGCAAGGTTAAGGACCCAATACGACCTGAATATAATAGTGGAATATATATTATTATTTGTGGGGACTGTGATTCTGAATACGTAGGACAAACAGGCCGCAATTTCAAAACAAGGGCGAAGGAACACCTGCAGCGTCCTAACAGTAGATTCAACCAGCATCTCATTGAACTTAATCATGTGCAAGGTCCGCATNTTTAAGAAAGATGAGTGCTTTTTGGCAAGTTACGATTTACAGATCTTTTTTTAAGAAAGATGAGTGCTTTTTGGCAAGTTACGATTTACAGATCTTTTTTTAAGAAAGATGAGTGGTGCCTCCCCTTTTTACAACACTTATACCTAATGCTCGAGTTCGGTCCCACCCTCTTTTACTTTCTCATGTAAAGAAAAAGTATTGTGATTGCACGAAGATTTTATTTTAAGATTTTAATGTAATAACACGTTTTGAGTCCAAAAAAGTGGTTTTTAAAAAATGTTTGTCGTCTGTGTAGACGCGTGGAGCCACAACTAGTAAGCAAATTTTGACGAAATTGGTCATACATATTCAGAAAAATCATTGTTCCAAGTCAAAATCAAAAAATGATTTTACCTCCAAATTTAGGGGCGATACCCCCAAAAAGCTCTGAAAAAAAACGAGAATAAAAATTATTTTTCGATAACGGTTGCGCCGATTTTGATTAAAAAGTTCTAAAATATAGTCTATTTAAATACGAAACAATAAAATTATAAAAGAATAAAATTATTCAAAACTTAAATATTTTTAGCTTTTGGAAAACCATGTGATTTCCGATAAACACCCTGAATATAGGATTTCAAAATATATTGGATTTTTGGCATGACTTCATTTTAAACTCTACTACTTTGAATCTGGAGGAAAATATGTGGTCCGGAAATTCTCGTTATTACGGAGATTTACACAGATTGTTGGTAATCTGGTCAATTTTACAGTCAAATCAGATGGTAATTTATAATTGTAAATGCTAATATAATATTGATCTCAAGTTAGCACAGATGTTAGTATTTTTGTCTCCTTAATTTATTCTGCATTTTAAAGTTAGTACATTTAGACTATGACACAGCTAGGTAGTTAGGCTATGTCAAGCTAGATAGTTAGACTATGACACAGCTAGGCAGTTAGACTATGACACAGCTAGACAGTTAGACTATGACACAGCTAGGCAGTTAGACTATGACACAGCTAGGCAGTTAGACT
>KZ652406.1:311629-322854 GCA_001010745.2 Gerris buenoi | reverse complement strand
TCTTCTTTGTAATTTCAGTTTGACTTTATGTTAGTAAGTTTTAACTCTTTATGTTTGTTCGTAGGCACTGATGATGGCTTTATAAAAGCCGAAAGCTGCTTTGATAAATAAACAAGTATTATCTACCGTGGAGAGACAGGTTCTTTTTATTATTAACATAGTCTGGATCAGAATCAAAATGAAACAGCAATAATAAAATAAAACACAACACGTCTAGGATTCGAACCGAACTCCACTTACCTTTATTAAGGTCGTGTAAAGAATAGAGAAATGTTCTACCATACTAAGTCACAGTTAATTGAGAATGAGTAGGCAATCTTGTAATTCTAAGGACAGAATTAAGGCAGGTCTTGTTAATATTTGAAAGCTCCTGACCCATGATTCTTTAGAAACCCAGCGGGCTTCGTTGCTTTGTTCACATCAAGTCCTCTTCACTAATGTAAAGCTCTAAATTCAACAGATGCTTAATTACAGGCTTATTTCAAATTTACAACATGTATCTATTAAGGTCAAGATTTACATTTAAGTTGCAGAATAAGATTAGGTAATTTCATATGAATACTTTTTGATTAAAATAAAATATAATATAATGGTTACTAAGGTGGGATGATACGGAGTGAAATAAATGTTAAAGTAATCCATATTTACTGTGGACTGTGGAGTCATTATGACCCTTTTTACAAGCTTTTGTCTAACTTGCAATGTTAGTATGTATGTATGTATGAATGTATTAATGATTGTATGTACGTTTGTATGTATGTATGTATGTATTATGTTCGAGTCAAATCTTAAAACTGAATTTTAAAGCAGTTGTCCTCAAATGATTGATTATGAAATTTTGCATACAAGTTTAGTTTGGATGACAATGCATGGTTAGCTAAGTGACGTCAATATAAATCCAAAATGGTGGACAGCCCAAAATGGTTGGCTAGTTTTTTTTTTTTTTAAGCACGCCCATGATATGGTTATCAAATGAAAGAATTTGCCAAGAAGATTACGAAAAATAAAATAAAATGCCATCACTTTAAATCCAATATGGTGGATAGCCCAAGATAAAAGATTGTTTTAAAATATTTTTTTTTAAATTTATATTTTAAGGTAAATTTCAGTCTTTATTTCTAAAATAACACAATCAATAATCAGTTGAGGTTGACTTGATGTTTACTATAAGAAAATTAAAATTAAAAATAATATTAACGATAGCAAATTTTCGTAAAATAGCTTACATAATGGTGTTGCTGGTCGAAATTCAATTTAAAATATATCTCCGTAAAAGAGTGCAATTAATTTCATAAATTAAATTAAAATTATACATCAGTTGACCAGAATTTGTTATTGTTAATTTTTAAAAATACTCTTAAAATAGACTACCAATTAGTGTGGCACATAGCTTCCTCGCATCCTATATCGTACACTACAGTGATTTTATGCTTTTACAAGCCAATTATTGTCAAATATATTTATTTTCATTCCCCAAATTTATTTAAAAAAAATACGTGTGGTGTCGTGGGACACCCGGTAGGAACGAAGTTCTTTACGCTTTTTATTAAATATAAATTATAAAATTACAGCAATAACTACTAATTCATGGTGGAGTTAGAAAAGAGACAAAATTAAAAGAAACTAACTTGTAGAAAAAAGTTAATCATAAATTTATAGTTAAAGCAGATGGTTGTAGAACGAAAAAGAACTGTCCTCTCATACCCCGTCGGCAAAATTACTCCAATTAAATATTAAAATATAAATCATTAATACACATAAAATCTGCTTGTATCAGGTTGAAATTTTACATGCTTGTTTCAATTGTATTATAGGTGACGTATACAATGTTTTATTAAAATCGTTACGTTAGAACGTAAGATATCGGTAAAAACGTTGTTTTCTTTGTTTTAATCGTTTTCGTCCGCTTTAATAAATTTAGCGATCTTTATCACTTCATAGCAGTGTCGGTGTTCGTTTTACTAAAAAAAAATGTATTTAAAAAAATTGTTTGCCACATTAAATAGATGAGGTTAGAATTTTTTTGTCGTCCAAAAATTCCGATATTTTAATTTGACGCTTACGTTTACGTGAGCGTTGCGCGTGAACGCTTGAGCGGATAACGTTGTCCAACGAACTTGTCTTGGGCATTGGTGAAATGAACATGTGTACAGAATTTCAACTAAGTCGGTCAACTTTTACACAAGTTATCGCCATCGGTAGATTTCATGATGAATTTTGCGTGACGGTGAATTCATGACGGTGATTTTTTGAGGTGATTTTGGTCGTTTTTTTCGGATTCACTCCTGGGCCCAGAACGTGCCATAAGGAACTCCGTTCCAAAACATCAAAATTGTTGTGATTTTCTACAAGAATTGAAGTATTGATTTAACAACATTTAAAAAATGCAGACGGTCAAACATAATCTGGGGCCTACTTTCGACAAACTATCCAACTTTCATGAAAAATCAGATGAGTAAATTTGATAAAATGAGTAAAATTGATTTGAAAGATATAGATGTAATTAAAATGTATGTTTATACGCATACGGAAGAGAAACAAATGGTCGTAGATGGTTGAAATTTTAATGGGACCAACAATGGGCTAATTATGACCTACCATCAAAACTTCAAAGAGAAACAAATGGTCGTAGATGGTTGAAATTTTAATGGGACCAACAATAGGCTAATTATGACCTACCATCAAAACTTCAAAGAGAAACAAATGGTCGTAGATGGTTGAAATTTTAATGGGACCAACAATGGGCTAATTATGACCTACCATCAAAACTTCAAAGAGAAACAAATGGTCGTAGATGGTTGAAATTTTAATGGGACCAACAATGGGCTAATTATGACCTACCATCAAAACTTCAAAGAGAAACAAATGGTCGTAGATGGTTGAAATTTTAATGGGACCAACAATGGGCTAATTATGACCTACCATCAAAACTTCAAAGAGAAACAAATGGTCGTAGATGGTTGAAATTTTAATGGGACCAACAATGGGCTAATTATGACCTACCATCAAAACTTCAAAGAGAAACAAATGGTCGTAGATGGTTGAAATTTTAATGGGACCAACAATGGGCTAATTATGACCTACCATCAAAACTTCAAAGAGAAACAAATGGTCGTAGATGGTTGAAATTTTAATGGGACCAACAATGGGCTAATTATGACCTACCATCAAAACTTCAAAGAGAAACAAATGGTCGTAGATGGTTGAAATTTTAATGGGACCAACAATGGGCTAATTATGACCTACCATCAAAACTTCAAAGAGAAACAAATGGTCGTAGATGGTTGAAATTTTAATGGGACCAACAATAGGCTAATTATGACCTACCATCAAAACTTCAAAGAGAAACAAATGGTCGTAGATGGTTGAAATTTTAATGGGACCAACAATGGGCTAATTATGACCTACCATCAAAACTTCAAAGAGAAACAAATGGTCGTAGATGGTTGAAATTTTAATGGGACCAACAATGGGCTAATTATGACCTACCATCAAAACTTCAAAGAGAAACAAATGGTCGTAGATGGTTGAAATTTTAATGGGACCAACAATGGGCTAATTATGACCTACCATCAAAACTTCAAAGAGAAACAAATGGTCGTAGATGGTTGAAATTTTAATGGGACCAACAATGGGCTAATTATGACCTACCATCAAAACTTCAAAGAGAAACAAATGGTCGTAGATGGTTGAAATTTTAATGGGACCAACAATGGGCTAATTATGACCTACCATCAAAACTTCAAAGAGAAACAAATGGTCGTAGATGGTTGAAATTTTAATGGGACCAACAATGGGCTAATTATGACCTACCATCAAAACTTCAAAGAGAAACAAATGGTCGTAGATGGTTGAAATTTTAATGGGACCAACAATGGGCTAATTATGACCTACCATCAAAACTTCAAAGAGAAACAAATGGTCGTAGATGGTTGAAATTTTAATGGGACCAACAATGGGCTAATTATGACCTACCATCAAAACTTCAAAGAGAAACAAATGGTCGTAGATGGTTGAAATTTTAATGGGACCAACAATGGGCTAATTATGACCTACCATCAAAACTTCAAAGAGAAACAAATGGTCGTAGATGGTTGAAATTTTAATGGGACCAACAATGGGCTAATTATGACCTACCATCAAAACTTCAAAGAGAAACAAATGGTCGTAGATGGTTGAAATTTTAATGGGACCAACAATGGGCTAATTATGACCTACCATCAAAACTTCAAAGAGAAACAAATGGTCGTAGATGGTTGAAATTTTAATGGGACCAACAATGGGCTAATTATGACCTACCATCAAAACTTCAAAGAGAAACAAATGGTCGTAGATGGTTGAAATTTTAATGGGACCAACAATGGGCTAATTATGACCTACCATCAAAACTTCAAAGAGAAACAAATGGTCGTAGATGGTTGAAATTTTAATGGGACCAACAATGGGCTAATTATGACCTACCATCAAAACTTCAAAGAGAAACAAATGGTCGTAGATGGTTGAAATTTTAATGGGACCAACAATGGGCTAATTATGACCTACCATCAAAACTTCAAAGAGAAACAAATGGTCGTAGATGGTTGAAATTTTAATGGGACCAACAATGGGCTAATTATGACCTACCATCAAAACTTCAAAGAGAAACAAATGGTCGTAGATGGTTGAAATTTTAATGGGACCAACAATGGGCTAATTATGACCTACCATCAAAACTTCAAAGAGAAACAAATGGTCGTAGATGGTTGAAATTTTAATGGGACCAACAATGGGCTAATTATGACCTACCATCAAAACTTCAAAGAGAAACAAATGGTCGTAGATGGTTGAAATTTTAATGGGACCAACAATGGGCTAATTATGACCTACCATCAAAACTTCAAAGAGAAACAAATGGTCGTAGATGGTTGAAATTTTAATGGGACCAACAATGGGCTAATTATGACCTACCATCAAAACTTCAAAGAGAAACAAATGGTCGTAGATGGTTGAAATTTTAATGGGACCAACAATGGGCTAATTATGACCTACCATCAAAACTTCAAAGAGAAACAAATGGTCGTAGATGGTTGAAATTTTAATGGGACCAACAATGGGCTAATTATGACCTACCATCAAAACTTCAAAGAGAAACAAATGGTCGTAGATGGTTGAAATTTTAATGGGACCAACAATGGGCTAATTATGACCTACCATCAAAACTTCAAAGAGAAACAAATGGTCGTAGATGGTTGAAATTTTAATGGGACCAACAATGGGCTAATTATGACCTACCATCAAAACTTCAAAGAGAAACAAATGGTCGTAGATGGTTGAAATTTTAATGGGACCAACAATGGGCTAATTATGACCTACCATCAAAACTTCAAAGAGAAACAAATGGTCGTAGATGGTTGAAATTTTAATGGGACCAACAATGGGCTAATTATGACCTACCATCAAAACTTCAAAGAGAAACAAATGGTCGTAGATGGTTGAAATTTTAATGGGACCAACAATGGGCTAATTATGACCTACCATCAAAACTTCAAAGAGAAACAAATGGTCGTAGATGGTTGAAATTTTAATGGGACCAACAATGGGCTAATTATGACCTACCATCAAAACTTCAAAGAGAAACAAATGGTCGTAGATGGTTGAAATTTTAATGGGACCAACAATGGGCTAATTATGACCTACCATCAAAACTTCAAAGAGAAACAAATGGTCGTAGATGGTTGAAATTTTAATGGGACCAACAATGGGCTAATTATGACCTACCATCAAAACTTCAAAGAGAAACAAATGGTCGTAGATGGTTGAAATTTTAATGGGACCAACAATGGGCTAATTATGACCTACCATCAAAACTTCAAAGAGAAACAAATGGTCGTAGATGGTTGAAATTTTAATGGGACCAACAATGGGCTAATTATGACCTACCATCAAAACTTCAAAGAGAAACAAATGGTCGTAGATGGTTGAAATTTTAATGGGACCAACAATGGGCTAATTATGACCTACCATCAAAACTTCAAAGAGAAACAAATGGTCGTAGATGGTTGAAATTTTAATGGGACCAACAATGGGCTAATTATGACCTACCATCAAAACTTCAAAGAGAAACAAATGGTCGTAGATGGTTGAAATTTTAATGGGACCAACAATGGGCTAATTATGACCTACCATCAAAACTTCAAAGAGAAACAAATGGTCGTAGATGGTTGAAATTTTAATGGGACCAACAATGGGCTAATTATGACCTACCATCAAAACTTCAAAGAGAAACAAATGGTCGTAGATGGTTGAAATTTTAATGGGACCAACAATGGGCTAATTATGACCTACCATCAAAACTTCAAAGAGAAACAAATGGTCGTAGATGGTTGAAATTTTAATGGGACCAACAATGGGCTAATTATGACCTACCATCAAAACTTCAAAGAGAAACAAATGGTCGTAGATGGTTGAAATTTTAATGGGACCAACAATGGGCTAATTATGACCTACCATCAAAACTTCAAAGAGAAACAAATGGTCGTAGATGGTTGAAATTTTAATGGGACCAACAATGGGCTAATTATGACCTACCATCAAAACTTCAAAGAGAAACAAATGGTCGTAGATGGTTGAAATTTTAATGGGACCAACAATGGGCTAATTATGACCTACCATCAAAACTTCAAAGAGAAACAAATGGTCGTAGATGGTTGAAATTTTAATGGGACCAACAATGGGCTAATTATGACCTACCATCAAAACTTCAAAGAGAAACAAATGGTCGTAGATGGTTGAAATTTTAATGGGACCAACAATGGGCTAATTATGACCTACCATCAAAACTTCAAAGAGAAACAAATGGTCGTAGATGGTTGAAATTTTAATGGGACCAACAATGGGCTAATTATGACCTACCATCAAAACTTCAAAGAGAAACAAATGGTCGTAGATGGTTGAAATTTTAATGGGACCAACAATGGGCTAATTATGACCTACCATCAAAACTTCAAAGAGAAACAAATGGTCGTAGATGGTTGAAATTTTAATGGGACCAACAATGGGCTAATTATGACCTACCATCAAAACTTCAAAGAGAAACAAATGGTCGTAGATGGTTGAAATTTTAATGGGACCAACAATGGGCTAATTATGACCTACCATCAAAACTTCAAAGAGAAACAAATGGTCGTAGATGGTTGAAATTTTAATGGGACCAACAATGGGCTAATTATGACCTACCATCAAAACTTCAAAGAGAAACAAATGGTCGTAGATGGTTGAAATTTTAATGGGACCAACAATGGGCTAATTATGACCTACCATCAAAACTTCAAAGAGAAACAAATGGTCGTAGATGGTTGAAATTTTAATGGGACCAACAATGGGCTAATTATGANTTTTGAATTTGAACAGCTGATTATTTTGAGTTCTCTATATTTTTCCTGTGTGCGCGTCAAAACGATCTTTAATACTGGTAAGTTTCACGCTTTTATCTCTTTTGGTTCAAAAGTTATTGGAACCGTACAGAGTGACAGACGGACACAGGAACGATACTATAAGGGTTTCTTTTTTTTTGGTTTTACCAACGAAACCCTAAAAACGGTCGAAGACAACTCACACAAACTTTCTCGAATACGAATTCATAAATACTTAGCCCAGAGTTTTCCCTTTATTAGTTTTCGTTTTCGTGTGTAAATTTAATTATTATAAAACATTTCATCAAAATTTATCTAAAAATAACTTCTGTTCAGCGGGGAATCGAACCCCACTCCTTATTATTTATGGGAAATTATTATTTTCTGAATATTGTGTCAAAATCGGCCCAGTAGTTTAGGCTCTAGGCGTCTGCACAGACAGACATTTTTTAAAAAATCAATTTTTTGGACTCAAAGGACATCAAAACGTGTGAATTCACAATAATCTCAAAACTTTCTCTTTATATGAGAAAGTAAAAAAAGCAATTGTATTGTTTGACAGGAGTGATCAAATTAATTTACTGTTATTAAATTTTGTCTACAGAACAGAAAAGTTAATATAATAAAATGTCATTCAAAAGATTGTCAGAGTCATTATTTTTTGCTTATTGTATAAAGCTATAAAAAGATTTTAAAAATTAAAAGCAATTAAAATGAGTTTTTTAACTTAATAACAGATGGTTTATTGGTATTTATTTCGTTTTATGTAAAAATGAAGTGAAAATTAATAAACTCGACGCGTTACTTTGGAATTGTTTTTCATTTAGCTTCCCCTGTAGACTAAAGGTTAAACTCCCCTCTTTAAGGAGTGGGGAGGTGTATAATCAAGATAATTGAAAATTTCTGAGAAAGTTTAATAAACTTTCAATTGAAAATAAATCATGTTTTATCAACTTTTCATTGTAAAATTCTATTTTTACTTTTGTGATATCGATGACTGATAAGTGATACCTCGTATCTTCAAAATTTCAGGTTTACAGGAATAACAAAAAACTATTAAATTTACTTCAACTTAGTTTTCTATATATGTTTTATAACATGTAATTCTTCTGAAGCATTGGTAAATGAAAAATTATAACAGTTTATAAATTAATGTAGTTACGAGTTCATGTTCTCCAGGATTAGACCGGATAACCGGAGAAGAAATCAAAGCAGGGGGAGAAGCTCTTATACATGCCCTTGCTCACATATACAACCTATGTATTAAACACGGAAAAATCCCTCATAACTGGTAATAAGGAAGAGCACTGAATATAAGTTCCCGATGATTCTGTTATTTATAGATTTCAAAAAATCTTTTGATATGATGAACAGGGTTGATGTGATTAAAGGACTAAGAAATAGCGGGTTAGAGGAGGTATATGTGAGTCTGTTTGAAAATATATACAAAGAAACTCGATTAGAAATAAGTTTAGATAACGAGAAAAGAGAAGTTGTTGTTAAAAGAGGGGTAAGGCAAGGTGATATACTGTCTGGGAAACTATTTATAACAAAATTTTAGATGACGCGTGCAACCGATTAAATTGGAATGGCTGTGGAATAAAGGTAAATGGTGAGTGGTTGAATATTCTCAAGTTTGCGGACGACCTAGTTTTAATTGGTAAATCCCACGAAGAAGCTACGAGAATGTTATCAGAAGTAGTAGAGCAATCGAAGAATGTGGGACTAGAGATAAATATAAAAAAGACCAAGTTCATGGCTTTTAACTCTACTGATAGAGGAAACATCAAGTGCCGGGATTGTTACGGTTTTAATAGTTGCCCAACTCAGTCGGCTGCTGGGGGTGGGAATAGGATCGGATAGCCAAGTAATTCTCTTAGATTTAGAAATAATTAAAACATAAAAAAACCTTGTAATGAATACTGCTTATATTTATAAACGAATCAATGGTATAAATATATTATAATTATCGTAGCTACGTAAACCAACTAATAACATAGAATAAATAATTAAGTGGGAAAGTTAGTTGGGGTGTAATTAAAGATTTAATAGGGAGGTGCTAATTTGTTAGTGGGAGTCGGGAGACCTACGCTAATGCAATGAATTAATTAACAATCATACAAATAAAGTGACATTAACATGAGTGCTCAGACTACCTTATAACCTAACCTGACTAATTGGGTCATTCTTTGGGGATCCCCTATTAATGTATAGATCGGAAAAACCTGGCGAGTACAGTGGTTGTGGCGTGTAGTGGTGGCGATGGTTAGTGGTGGCGTGTTGGAGAGCTGATAGGCTGTACACACCCGGGGTGACCCGTCCCTCGAGGGGTCCTCCTCCGAACCTGGGTTTTCGTAGCCGTCTAGCTGGTCCAAGAATCCCCGTAAGTCCAGGCCTTGCAGATCTGGTCGTACTTCCTGTTCTGCTCAACACTTTTATGGGTGACCCGGACCTAACAATCCGACTAGGAGTCGAACCACTTTTCGTGTACTCCACACTGGGTTTACAACACTCTAGCTAACTGCCTCACCAAAGCGCAGAGGCCAACTGAAGGAGAGTCTCCCACTCAGTTCGACCCTTGAACCACAACAGTGACCAGCAGACCTTCTACATAGGTTGAACCTGGTCATTGTTTTGGGTCAAGAGTCGACCTAAAGATAACTTCCTTAAGCTGACTCTGTCTTTCCTAACTCTTATATTTTAAAATATAACATTAACGAAAATATAACAATAAAAAAAAAAACCCTAACAATGAACCACTTAAGAAAACTAGCAATTATATAATTATTAGAATTAACAAATAAATTACTATTACGAGCGGATATAAACTCCACTCGTAACAGGATAATGAAATAGAATCGGTAGAAGAATACATTTACTTGGGTTCTTTAATCGGTTCAAAAGGGTATGACGATGGTGACGAAGAAGTCAGTCTAAGAGTAACTCTCGGGTGGAGAGCTTTTAATAAATATCGTCACTTGTTCAGATCTGGAGTAGACATGGCAGCAAAGAGGAGACTTTGGGCGATGTGTGTAAGACCGGTCCTTTTATATGGCAGTGAGACGTGGACTCTGACTAGCGACGTAATAAAGAAGATGAGAGTATGTCAAAGGGCTATGGAAAGAAGCATGCTAGGCTATACAAGAAGGGATAGAAAAACAAATGCGTGGATAAGAGAATTGACGGAAATGGAAGATATAGGAAAAACTCTGATAGACAAGAAATGGAACTGGGCAGGACACATAGTGAGAACGACCGATGACAGATGGACGAAAAAGATATAGGTTGGTATCCGATGGACAGGAAAAGGAATAAAGGGAGACCGAGAGTAAGTTGGGACGAAGAGATGAAAAGTGTTGTGGGGAGCATGTTGGCCGAGGATTGCACTCGACAGACAGGAGTGGAAGAGGATGCGAGATATTTATTCGGTTGTATGGTTAGTTAAGAATTAAATTAATTACTGATATGATTTTATTTGTATGTAATTGTAAGATTGTATGTATATAGGTTTCATGAAAATTGTTATTTTTGTATTTAAATATTCGTTGTTAAATTTTAAATCTGTTAAAAAAAAAATCTTTAATAAAAAATTAATCTTTGTTTAAATTTTAAATCTATTTAGATATTCGTTGTTCTATTTAATTTAAATATTTTTTTGTACCTTGTTATATAAAGATTAGTGTACCTCGTGTAAATTGTACATTAAATTTTGTACATTACTCTATACTTAAAATTAGAAGATTCTTATTGTTTCGTTATTTTAAATTCAATTATAACTATGTTGCTTATTTATTAATTCGAAACTATTTAATATGTTTGTAAGTTTAAATCTTT
>KZ652406.1:142941-156609 GCA_001010745.2 Gerris buenoi | reverse complement strand
ACTTCTAATTTTTAAGAAATGAATATAAACCACTTTTTTAACATTTATTGGGCATTAGGCAAAAATAGCTTTCGTGCATACTACCAGATCAGTGTTTGGAAATCAAAATAAACAATTTTAACTAATAATATATATGTAATGTAATCTAATGTATGTTTTGACTAGGCTATAACTATAAGAAAAATAAATGAATTTAAACTTATAACCAAACTCAAAATTTATTTTTCTACATTGTTTGAATTATATAAACTAACGTTTATTGGATGGTTGGGCATTCATTACCCTTAATATAAACAGACGCCATTTTGAATTCGATTTTGGATATGTTATAAAGCAAGGTTAGTTTAGTTGAAAACCACTTCAATCGCTCGTGAAACAATTTTGCGCAGGTTGAAGGGTATTTTTTCTTAGTTTTCCTAGACTATTAGTAAAAGGAACATGTATTCCAAATTTCAACTTAATCGGACTACTTTTACTCAAGTTATCGTCGGACACGTAAACGTTACAGACAGACAGACAGACAAACAGACACCCAAGATGCATATTTCGTTGAATGTAAGAAGCTCGCTTTCGCTCGCTTCAAAAAGTTGTTTGTCTCATTAAATAGATGAAAGAATTTTTTCCCGTTCAAAAATTCCAATTTTAAATTTTTACGCGAGCGTTGTGCGCGAACGCTTGAGCGGATAATGTTGTCCAACGAACTTGTCCTGGGCATTGGTAAAATGAACATGTGTACCAAATTTCAACTAAATCGGTCAACTTTTACACAAGTTATCATCGCCATTATCGGTAGATTTCGTGACGGATTTTGCGTGACGGTGATTTTGGTAGTTTTTTTCGGATTCACTTCCGGGCCCATAACGTGCCATAAGGAACTCCGTTCCAAAAATATTCAAAATGTGCGCTATGCTGGGCTATAGAAAAAATGAGAATAGTAATTTTATTTAGGAATTTTGAACTGGGAATCCAAAATGGCGGATAAGTCCTGTCACGGGAAATTTTTTTCATCAAATGAAAGGTATTGAAGAATGGATTACAAAATTATATAACCACCTCTAACCACCTCTTGTGAAAATGCTTAATTTTGGTTAAAAAGAACTTAAATTTTGCGTACCACCCTCCCCTTGTTATACAGGGGAGGGGGTGGTACGTCCAATATGTACGTCGTACGTCTTACGTAAAAGAGGGGTATTTTACGTAAGACTTTACGCACAACCAATTTATTTCGATTTTTCTTCTTTTTTTTGCCGATGCACACAATTCAATCACATACATTTTACGTGTAGTCTAATCTTAAGGGTGCGAAAAATATAGGAGGGGGGGGGGGTAGTAATTGATACATTAATTATTATAAATCGTTAAAATAGTCTCAAACCGTGGTGTTTAATTATTAAACGCTAATGATTGCTTATTTTAACTGATATTATGAGGTATCTTTTATATAATCGAGTAGTATCCCGACGACAACGACAACTCACCTCTAAATGATTTATAACGTTAAAAATTGATGCACCATAAGCTGCAATCGAACCCGGGGCTACTGGATGTAAGCCAGATACTAAACCATTTGCGCCATACATATATAACGAATATCGGAGCACAAAACTTCCTATTTAAATGTTTTAATTTTAATTACCTATAACTGCATAACACTTACTATTTAAACAGTAAATATCTCTTTAAATATCTATTTCAATTATAACTAATTATCTCTCAGCTCTTTTTCTAAACCATATTTATTATTCTGCCCGTTACCGCGGGCCTAACGGCTAGTAATTATATAATTATGACTAAAGAGATTAATTAGAGGTTAGGCAGTAACAACAATTGATGTAGTAACAGTAACAGTGATAATAATCTGACATATTATGACAACAATATTGTGTTACTTAAAGCTAAAATAGTGGCAAACCAGGTCTCCAAGCCCTTGGTTCAAATTTCTTACCTCTCTATTACATGATCT
This sequence comes from Gerris buenoi, assembly GCA_001010745.2. Taxonomy (NCBI): domain Eukaryota; kingdom Metazoa; phylum Arthropoda; class Insecta; order Hemiptera; family Gerridae; genus Gerris; species Gerris buenoi. Next base: position 154,646 of record KZ652406.1, on the reverse strand, counting down.
AAAATAATAACTAACTAAACTAAATAGTTGTAGTATATAGAAATAAGATTGGTAAAAAGTTGTTTTATTATATTTAAAAAAGTTGTTTTATTATATTTAAAAAAGTTGTTTGAGTTTAAACTAAAATGGAATTTTAAGTTCCCAAAGGGACAATTACTACATCATGGGTTTTCAAAGCCATTTTAAAAACTTTTTTGGTTTTTCAAAACTCCCCATGGGAACAGTGATTTCAAAAGATTTTAAGTTCAAGGCCACAGCAGGAAATATATGGTTATGTATTGAAACAATAAAAATTAAATTATATAGAACAAGTACACTTGGATCGTGTAAACCTTACTTCATAGTTCCCCCAAACACTTGGACCAACTGGATTCGTTCAATTTAACGGCACTTGTTTACTTGGGTACATACCTCCAATTCACCTCAAAAATAAGTTGAATTTGTTTTTATCCATTCGGGTAGACTTATATTGGTACTTGGATGGATTAAAATGGGTTTAGCATAAAATAAAGTGTTTTTAAATTTCCTACTCCAAAATAAATCCTTGATCCCAAAATACATTGACTGTGAAAATTCATTGAATTTGTTACTTTCTGTTACATAAGTGTGATGTTCCTTTGTCCCAAAATACATTGAATTTGTTACTTTCTGTTACATAAGTGTGATGTTCCTTTGTCCCAAAATACATTGAATTTGTTACTTTCTGTTACATAAGTGTGATGTTCCTTTGTCCCAAAATACATTGAATTTGTTACTTTCTGTTACATAAGTGTGATGTTCCTTTGTCCCAAAATACATTGAATTTGTTACTTTCTGTTACATAAGTGTGATGTTCCTTTGTCCCAAAATACATTGAATTTGTTACTTTCTGTTACATAAGTGTGATGTTCCTTTGTCCCAAAATACATTGAATTTGTTACTTTCTGTTACATAAGTGTGATGTTCCTTTGTCCCAAAATACATTGAATTTGTTACTTTCTGTTACATAAGTGTGATGTTCCTTTGTCCCAAAATACATTGAATTTGTTACTTTCTGTTACATAAGTGTGATGTTCCTTTGTCCCAAAATACATTGAATTTGTTACTTTCTGTTACATAAGTGTGATGTTCCTTTGTCCCAAAATACATTGAATTTGTTACTTTCTGTTACATAAGTGTGATGTTCCTTTGTCCCAAAATACATTGAATTTGTTACTTTCTGTTACATAAGTGTGATGTTCCTTTGTCCCAAAATACATTGAATTTGTTACTTTCTGTTACATAAGTGTGATGTTCCTTTGTCCCAAAATACATTGAATTTGTTACTTTCTGTTACATAAGTGTGATGTTCCTTTGTCCCAAAATACATTGAATTTGTTACTTTCTGTTACATAAGTGTGATGTTCCTTTGTCCCAAAATACATTGAATTTGTTACTTTCTGTTACATAAGTGTGATGTTCCTTTGTCCCAAAATACATTGAATTTGTTACTTTCTGTTACATAAGTGTGATGTTCCTTTGTCCCAAAATACATTGAATTTGTTACTTTCTGTTACATAAGTGTGATGTTCCTTTGTCCCAAAATACATTGAATTTGTTACTTTCTGTTACATAAGTGTGATGTTCCTTTGTCCCAAAATACATTGAATTTGTTACTTTCTGTTACATAAGTGTGATGTTCCTTTGTCCCAAAATACATTGAATTTGTTACTTTCTGTTACATAAGTGTGATGTTCCTTTGTCCCAAAATACATTGAATTTGTTACTTTCTGTTACATAAGTGTGATGTTCCTTTGTCCCAAAATACATTGAATTTGTTACTTTCTGTTACATAAGTGTGATGTTCCTTTGTCCCAAAATACATTGAATTTGTTACTTTCTGTTACATAAGTGTGATGTTCCTTTGTCCCAAAATACATTGAATTTGTTACTTTCTGTTACATAAGTGTGATGTTCCTTTGTCCCAAAATACATTGAATTTGTTACTTTCTGTTACATAAGTGTGATGTTCCTTTGTCCCAAAATACATTGAATTTGTTACTTTCTGTTACATAAGTGTGATGTTCCTTTGTCCCAAAATACATTGAATTTGTTACTTTCTGTTACATAAGTGTGATGTTCCTTTGTCCCAAAATACATTGAATTTGTTACTTTCTGTTACATAAGTGTGATGTTCCTTTGTCCCAAAATACATTGAATTTGTTACTTTCTGTTACATAAGTGTGATGTTCCTTTGTCCCAAAATACATTGAATTTGTTACTTTCTGTTACATAAGTGTGATGTTCCTTTGTCCCAAAATACATTGAATTTGTTACTTTCTGTTACATAAGTGTGATGTTCCTTTGTCCCAAAATACATTGAATTTGTTACTTTCTGTTACATAAGTGTGATGTTCCTTTGTCCCAAAATACATTGAATTTGTTACTTTCTGTTACATAAGTGTGATGTTCCTTTGTCCCAAAATACATTGAATTTGTTACTTTCTGTTACATAAGTGTGATGTTCCTTTGTCCCAAAATACATTGAATTTGTTACTTTCTGTTACATAAGTGTGATGTTCCTTTGTCCCAAAATACATTGAATTTGTTACTTTCTGTTACATAAGTGTGATGTTCCTTTGTCCCAAAATACATTGAATTTGTTACTTTCTGTTACATAAGTGTGATGTTCCTTTGTCCCAAAATACATTGAATTTGTTACTTTCTGTTACATAAGTGTGATGTTCCTTTGTCCCAAAATACATTGAATTTGTTACTTTCTGTTACATAAGTGTGATGTTCCTTTGTCCCAAAATACATTGAATTTGTTACTTTCTGTTACATAAGTGTGATGTTCCTTTGTCCCAAAATACATTGAATTTGTTACTTTCTGTTACATAAGTGTGATGTTCCTTTGTCCCAAAATACATTGAATTTGTTACTTTCTGTTACATAAGTGTGATGTTCCTTTGTCCCAAAATACATTGAATTTGTTACTTTCTGTTACATAAGTGTGATGTTCCTTTGTCCCAAAATACATTGAATTTGTTACTTTCTGTTACATAAGTGTGATGTTCCTTTGTCCCAAAATACATTGAATTTGTTACTTTCTGTTACATAAGTGTGATGTTCCTTTGTCCCAAAATACATTGAATTTGTTACTTTCTGTTACATAAGTGTGATGTTCCTTTGTCCCAAAATACATTGAATTTGTTACTTTCTGTTACATAAGTGTGATGTTCCTTTGTCCCAAAATACATTGAATTTGTTACTTTCTGTTACATAAGTGTGATGTTCCTTTGTCCCAAAATACATTGAATTTGTTACTTTCTGTTACATAAGTGTGATGTTCCTTTGTCCCAAAATACATTGAATTTGTTACTTTCTGTTACATAAGTGTGATGTTCCTTTGTCCCAAAATACATTGAATTTGTTACTTTCTGTTACATAAGTGTGATGTTCCTTTGTCCCAAAATACATTGAATTTGTTACTTTCTGTTACATAAGTGTGATGTTCCTTTGTCCCAAAATACATTGAATTTGTTACTTTCTGTTACATAAGTGTGATGTTCCTTTGTCCCAAAATACATTGAATTTGTTACTTTCTGTTACATAAGTGTGATGTTCCTTTGTCCCAAAATACATTGAATTTGTTACTTTCTGTTACATAAGTGTGATGTTCCTTTGTCCCAAAATNATGTATATATAAAAAGGGATAAGGATTCTATGTGGAAATAAATTATATTAAAATTGTATTAGTGTTGTGGGTTTTTAACAGTGGTACCCACTTGTATGAATTTGTCATTGTGGGCGTTAAATTTAGTAATTAAATTTAAAAGAAGTGCTTGTGGTTTTGCAATGAAACATTGGTTGAGCAAAATGTTGCTTGTGTTAAAGTCAAGGTAAAGTAACCAATTTTCATTAATCTATTATTAACAAATGTTGTAAATCTAACATTTATTATTTTGTTTCAAAAAATCATAATTTCTTGTAAGAAATGGTTCAGTCCGTAAATATTATTTTGTGAATACACTTATAGATGGATAAAATAATTTCGTCCTTGACCATGACCTAAAAGGTCATGGTCAAGGTCAAATTTTACGTAAAATTTCCTGCTCTTTTTAAATCCACAGTAAAAAATGGGGGTTTCTATTTAAGAAAACAAAGTTGACCTTCAAATGACCTTGAAGGGCAAGGTTAAGGTCAAATCCATGGTCACCATTGAATAGCTAAGGAAAAATCCTGAAACTTTTGTATGAACCTTTTTTCAAAACAAATTGCATTTCTGACTAGTTATTCAGGCGTTTCCATACTTTTGTGCCACCCTGTATAAGTCTTATATTGTACTTAAAAATTGTAGTTCTATAACGATTTAGTGTATATTGATTTATACCAAGGTTACTTGCAAAAATGTAATCTGCAAGATAATTCATAAAAATTATATTAATTTGAACATCTTATTAAATTAAATATTTTACACACTGGATAATAATTAATAAAAAGGAAAAATTATAAGAATCACTTCAACATCAATGCGAAAACACATGAAATTAAACATTTTATGGTAGTTCGATAGTGGTTAATGTAAAAGAAAAATTACATGAAGGTAAGTAGGTTTAAATTAGGGGGCCTGGGTGGCTTGGAGGCTAGAGCGCTTGCTGTATGATAACGCAAGTTAAGCAGCCCCGAGCAGGGTCAGAAGATGAGATACAGAAGATTAAAAAAAAGAAAATGAAGTAGATTCTTCTGTTTGGTCAAGAAGTGAGGTCGTAATTATTTATTTTATTTCATGATTATAAAATTCTTAGATTTGTAAAATTTAATCTTTTGGTTTTTACTATCTCATATAAAGAGAAAGTATTGTGATGGAGCGAAAATTCGATTTAGAGATTTTGATTAATTTACACGGTCCCCTGAGTCCAAAAAAGTGGTTTTTAAAAAATGTCTGTCTGTCGTCTGTCGTCTGTGCAGATGCCTGGAGCCTACACTACCAGGCCGATTTTGACGAAATTAGGCATACATGTTCAGAAAAATCCTACCCCGAGGCGAAATCGAGAAATGAATTTTAGCTTCAAATTTGGGGGCACTACCCCCTAAAAACTCTGAAAACACGTGAACAAAAATTTACTTCTCGAAAACGGTTCCGAAGATTTTGATTAAAAACTTCTAAAATATAGCCCATTTAAATACGATTCTAACGATATAAGCCGTTTTCCCGGGAAAAATCTAGTTCCAGAGAAAATAGCTTAAAACTTGGACGGAGAGAGCCCGGGTTCGATTCCCCGCCCCGGGAGAAGTTATTTTTATGGTATATTTTGATGAAATGCTCAGTAATAATTTGTACATACGAAAACTAATAAATGCGAAACACTGGGCTAAGTGAATATGAACTCGTATATATATATGAGAAAGTTTGTCTGAGTTGTCTCGCACTTTTTTTTTTTTTTTTTTTTTTTTTTTTTTTTTTTTATGTTGTTTGCTTGTTGTTATGTTATGTTATGTTTATTTAATCTTTTGTTTAAGTTTTTTATGTTTAATTTTATTGTTTTATCTTATGTGAAGATTAGTTCAATTTAATTTATTTTATAAAAGGTAATAAAATAATTCATTTATTAGTATGAACTTGAATGCACATATACCTAATAGTCTGCACATTTTCTGGCACATTGAAATTTATTATATGCCCAACAATGGACTAATTAAGACCTACCATTTAAATTTGATTAAAATAGGACGAGTAGTTGTTTAAGTAAGATCATTCACAAAAATAAAGCGACTAGAAACGGATTTTTCTTCTTTTTTTTCGAAATTGGAAACATAAAATTGTTGGATTCTTCAGAACGATCAAATAGCTTTTCGTTACCTTCGGTGAGCTCGGAAGCAATATGCAATAAAAAAGAAAGCTTTGACTGATTGTATCAAGTTTGGAAGTACCCAATTACTTGGCAAGGCCTTCAATTTAAAATTTAATATATATATATCATTATCAAGAAAGTTTTTATCTCTCTTTTATTTATNATTGGGATAAAACAGAAAATTTGTATAAAAGACATACTCCCACTTTGCCCCCCTCCTAAATGAACATATGACAAAATTATACATAACAACAATTACTGTGCTCTCAAAGAGCTTTTTAACGATATGCATCATGAAGGGTATTTATTACATTGACCCCGTATTCATTACTTGTACCCCGTACCCCAGGGTACCGAAAATTAAATTTCGAAAATTCATGTAGACAGTGACCTTCCCCTTGCTTCGAAGGTCAAGTGTACAAATTTTCATCAAGATCGGATTAAAACTGTAGATTTGTATAAAGGATATACACACATACATCCACAGACTTTCTTCTTTATATGTATAGAAGATTTATTTATTTTTTTGGTTTCTGTATTCTTCACCTTAGTTGTTACTATGTGCGAAATTTGGGGAAGATTGAATGACCGGAAGTGGTTCAAAATTGGGGTAACGAAAATGTGGGATGAAATTTACAAAGCAAAGTTAAATAAGACCAGTAAAAATGAAGAATTCCTTAGAGGATTTTTTCAAAAATGGTTTCATTTCGAAAATAAAGGGCCAGGCAAATGGTGTACTTGATTATAAAGCTGTTTTGGAGGCTTATTGCACTCTATACTACAAGTCGTATTGAAAAATGGATTGCACCAGTGTCAACTGTTTTTCAAAGATCTACAAATTTTGTCGCATGTATAGTATGTATCTCCATCGGTTTTATCTTAGGTAACACTAATTTTTTATTTTATTATTTTTTTTTTTTTAAATAAAATAATAACTTATAGGTTGAAGGAAAGAAAAATAAGATATTAAGAGTGCGTAGCTATGCTTAATTTTGCTAGAAGAAAATCACCTTAAACCAATAGATAACTTAGTAAGTGGATTTAATCATAATGTCTATGTAATATGTTGTTATATCAAACAATAGTTATTTATGCACCTAGGGAGTAAAGTAAGCCATTATTCCCTGAGCGAATAAGTTGGTTCTTGAGGCGAAGCCGAAGGAACCATGGTCCCTTTATCCCGAGGCGAAGCCAAGGGAATTAGATTTTTTGATTCCCAAGGCGCAGGCGTGGGAATAACGCTAATTAGCTCCCGAGGCGCAGCCGAGGGAGATAACTATCGCGAGAGGTTTAATGGCACTTTACTCACGAGGTACATACAATATTTTATCTCCAGATGGGCGAAAATACACCTTTTAGTTCATTTCAAAATTTTTATTTACTATTTTAATAAATATCAATAATCACATTAGTGCTTTTAATAGCATAGATATAAGAGATTCAATATTAAATAAAAACAAATAAAATTGGAATAAAACTTAGAAGGTTATTTAGATGCAGGTTATAAACAATGATAAACAAGGTCGAAAAAGCAATGTCGCCAACCTGATTTCAACAACTTCATTACATTAGCCATTCATTCTCTACTATTTATAAAATAATTAAGTGGGCAGTAATTACTTTTTCGCCCTACTTTTATTTTTTTTCTCCCTACTTTTTGAGTTTAGGGAAGAAAAGACCTGCTTTAGTCCCTCTAAACTAATCCAACAACATAACTTTTTCTCCCTACTTGAGATAAAACAATTGATCAATGTTTATAGATTATAATCTTGTGGATAAATCAGGCGAGGAGAAATAAGTATCCTCTGCTGGTTATTCAAACAGTAGATATCACCCTAATAGTTGAAGCGAGCTTCTTACATTCAACAAAATATGCATCTTGTCTGTCTGTCTGTCTGTCAGTAACGATAACTTGATTAAAAAAAAAATACTTGTGGTGTCGTGGGACACCCGGTAGGAATAAAGTTCCTTACATTTTTCGTCATAAAATTTTAATTTTAAATTTTATGCTTATGTTTACGCGAGCGTTACGCGCGAACGCTTGAGCGGATAACGTTGACCAACTCGACTTGAGCATTGGTAAAATAAACATGAGTATTAGGCATCGCGTGGCTTTATCATTGAAGCGAGTGTTCAGGACAGCCTGAACCCCTTATATGTATTAGTTAAAGTTAATCAAATAATATATGTAAATAATAAAATTAGTTGAATGTAATGTTTAGTTATATTGTAATTACTGCTATTTCCTGAATACTAGACCTGCAACGCATCGCGCCCTTGAACCTGGGTTTCCTTCTTCCACCAATAGGAGCACAGTGACTCCAGTGACAGTTGGATTTCAGAGTTGTTTACTTACTTGGCTACATCATATATGCTAAACCATCCTTTTATACAAGTTATTTGCCTTTTAATTTGTTGCATTCAGCTAGCTTATTTTTATTGCATAAAGACAAATTTATCAACATTTCGTCCCCTCTCTGGCAAACTTGCGAAACTGAAAAATTTGCGAATCTGCACTAATGTCGTACATTTAACTCTTTATATAAGATCTAAACTCTGGCAAAGTCTCTAATGTGTAGGACGTTTAGTATTCTCTCAATCGACCGGAATTTATTTACCTAACTACCTAGATAACGTTTTTGACTCTGCAGAACTAGCGAATCTGGTACTTCAGTTTTACTGTAGTCATGGCAGAGAAAACGAGCAACGTAAGTCACCAAAGTGTCAGATTAGCTAGTATGCTGAAGTCTAATTTCCTCGTCAAATTATATAACTCACTCCAGAAAAGTTACGAACCTGCAAAAACAAATAAATTGGGGAGATAGTGCAAGGCTAATAAGTGGGAAGGTGTAGGTGGTGCGAAAGTAGGGGTACTTTGAAGGGTGTCAGAAAAAAATTACACGGAGAAAAAATTATTCATAGAAAGAAATTAAATGTTAAAGCAAGCGGTTAAGTGTTAAAACTATGAGGTTTAACACCCCAATGTTTTTTTTTATTCTTTCGCCCTAATGTAGGGGGTAAATATTGGAGTTATAAAAAAATTGTTTGATGTTAAACATTATTTTTTTAAAAATAGATTAAAATCTTCAGGATTTGAAAAAGCTTTATACTGATCTTCAAATCCTAGGGATATCACAGCATTAATCAAAATCTTCCATCATCCAAAAATCTAGCAAATATTTCAGAGGAATCTGATTTCGATTAGTTTATAATTACATACTTCGAGTTTCATTTATTATTACATATTATATTTTATTTCATTTATTTTAATCTATTTCCATTCAAGTTTAAGTGTGATTTTTTTACTTGCATACTTTTTACTAATATTTTATTCTATTTAGAATGACTAAATTTGTAACGTAATTAGGTAATTTTTTATTAATTGTTTTACAGTGTAATCTTTTCCATCCTTATTAAAAATAATGGCACTTCTTTAGATTGTTACTCCCCTTATAATAAACAGAGGGGGTAACAATCTAAAGAAGGTGTACGGAATGTTTTTCTTAAGACTGTTAATCCTCTTGTAAAAACAGAGTGTGCTATTCCTTTGTCTTGTCTTAATAGTTATTTAGTCAAAGGCATTTATCTTTTTTTTTAAAAAAAATAGGGGAGTAACAATCTAAAGAAGTACCAAAATAATTAACATTAAGATTTATATATTGTCTTTTAAATCCTATACACATATAAAGCTTCTTAAGCATAATTGTAAGTTAATAGTTGAGTAGATTCGTTACTTTACTGCACTACTCTGTATACATCATTAGGAGTAGGTCTAATATAATCACTCTAGCAAAGTAACGAAACTGCCATTTCCCCCCCTTAAAATGAAGATATGCACAAAAAATTAAACTACCCGTAAACATAGTGGTAAATGAATTTATCTACAGGTATCATCAATCATATAACCAAAAAAACCTATTTTTGATGAGAAGTTAAAGTTGTTTTTTGGCTCTCCTGAAAAATCGACAAAACGCAGTTTCGCAAGTTTGCCTGAGAGGGGACGATTTATAACAGCCTGGTATTCAGTGATATTCTGCTCAAGATTTGGAATCATCCCTTCTCCAATTACAACAGCACACCTCAACTCGAATCAACGCTAAGCTAATTATCATTATTTATAATAAAATTATTCTGTTGCTTTCTCATTTAGGCATTTTTTATAGAATATATTAAGCTTTTATTATTATTCAAATATAAATACAGTTCACTTGCTCATTATTCGTTTCTTTATTTATTAGTTTATTTAATTAGAATTCATGGAGGAACCGGGCCCTATTATTAAAAGCCCTTCCTTATGAACAGCGAGCGTATAGTAATAAATGTGTATGATATAAAGACATTTATTAATTTATAGCGGTGTCACTGTTGGTCAAAATATTATTTGAAAAAAAATGTTCGTCTTCTTGAATAGATAAAGTTAGATTTTTTTACCGCCTTCAAATTCCAATTTTAATTTAAAGCTTACGTTTACGCGAGCCTTGAGCATGAACGCTTGGGCAAACAACGTTGACCAACAAACTCGTCTTGAGCATTTGTAAAATGAACAATAAATAAATAAATGAACATAAAACAAACAAATTTCATAAAAATCGGTCAACTTTTACTCATGTTATCGTACGTTTCGGACACGGAGCATATTTTGTGAATGTAAAAAGCTCGCTTATACACTTGCTTCAACTATTTTGACTTTTGTACCCCGGTACCCCTGTCTATCAATATTTTTTTTATTTATTTTTTTTTTTTCACCCATTCAAATTCTAAACCAAAATTGTCCTATTTTATCAAAAGCAAATATAATACGGAGATTTCTTTGAAAATTCGCTCTTTAAGTCATGGTGCATGACTGGATTTTTTTTTTAGACTTACGGTCACTTTATTTTGGACCCAAAGCTTTAGAATATTGGACCCAAGTCTAAGTGCATTGGATTACTTCACTCAACATGGGGTGTCTTTGTCGTTCAGACTCTTCAATTAGTTAGTGACTTGATCATAAAAGCACTTTGACGTGGGTCAGAATGAACGAGTTAGAAGCCAAAAGGAACGGATCGGTCAGTAAGACTCAACGGGAGAATCCATTAAGGATTAACACCAAGAAGATGGAAAGGTCGTAGGTGACCCGTTCACTTTGACATAGATGAATCTATTCCCAAGTTTTACCCGGGAAATTCAACTTTGATTTCCAAAAACCCATATGAGTGTGACGAGTTGACTGCTAAATACGAAACGAATTCCTTTACTTAGAGATGCTTTAAGCAACCCAAACTTAATTTAAGTCCGAACTTAAGACTCGAGAGAAACTTCTACCTACCTGTCTAATATATGTCGAAAACTTTATCAGATTAAATATATATATTTATTGCTGATGAATGTAACTGAGTAAGTTTCTTTGTTCCGAATAACTTTAATATTGTAAAGTTAAAGTATATAAGACAATACTTTAATATAAAGTATGTTGACAGATAAATCATGATAACTCTAATATTAAACATATAGATGGTTTAGTTTTTAAAATACTAGCCCATAAAAACCAAAAGTTTATTATAAATCCTTTATATTTTTGCATTTTGGTTGTGAGGGTACATATTGGTATTCAATCATTTTTATTTTAAATAATTAATTAATTTGTAAAATTTATTTAATTTAATTAGTAAAATTTAATTAATTTAATTAGTAAAATTTAATTAATTAATTTCTTTGTTAGAATGTTTTTGTATTGGTAGAGAGTCGATATGCCATGTTTCAGCTCGATTGGATAACTGGAAGAGGGTTCACTAGCCCTCCAAAGATTTTATATTTATTTTATTTTACTACGTTTTTATTAGCTTGCTTTCTTTTTTGTTTGTTTGTTTGTCCAGTATAAATCTTGCAATTGATTTTTAACTAACTTCCCGA
>KZ652406.1:59512-103400 GCA_001010745.2 Gerris buenoi | reverse complement strand
GTGCAAGGAAGGAAGATCAGGGTTAGAGCGGAGGCAATTTTGATCAAGCCAGCGGAAGGGAGGTCATACGCCGAAGTCCTTGGGCAAATAAGAAAGCAGGGGAAGCCGGATGCCATGGACGTGAAAGCGGTTAGACGAACTCGAGAGGGTAACGTCCTCGTTGAGCTGGGAAGACAGGCGGGGGAGAAGCAAGAGATCACTGCTATCCTAAAAGAAATGGTGGGAGACGTCGGCGACGTAAAAGACCTGGAGCACTGGGAAACGCTGGAAATCCGCGACCTGGACGAGCTCACTACTGAGGAAGAGGTGACAAATGCAGTAAAGGGTTTGTTAGGAGAACAGGTTGGCGAATTTAAAGTCACTGTCACCCCCTCTAACAGTAGAGGCCAGAAGATGGCTATTTTAAGAATAGGTGCGAAAGCCGCTGCCTCACTCCTGACAAAAGCTGCGATCAGGATTGGATGGGTGAGCGGAAGAGTCCGAAGAAGAGCAATGGTCTTACGGTGTTATAGATGTATTGGATACGGCCACCTGGCCAGGAACTGCAGGAGACCTGACAGAAGAAGAAGCTGCTACAGGTGCGGTCAAGAAGGGCACACCCAGAAGGAGTGCACTAACGACCCAGTGTGCCTAGTATGTGCAGACTCCAAACTAGATGGGGGGCAAATAAAGCACAGAGCAGGAACAAGTGCATGCCCGATTTATAGAGAAGCACTGATCGAGGCCAAAAAACACCTAAGATGACTAGTGGAAGCCGCCATAATATAAAGAACAGTTCTGCGTTAAAGAATCAAGGAAGCGAATTTAAAATGAATGTCCTGCAAGGAAATCTGAATGGGAGCAGAAGCGCAGACGATCACCTGACACAATTAGCTCACGAGACAAAGGCGGACGTTGCAATAATAAGTGAGCCATATCGCAGCAAGGATGGGAAGGTATGGTACACGGACCTCTCCGGTAGAGCGGCTATATGGGTCATCAACACGCGTATGATCTGTATAAATGAGCAGGCAGCCGGGAATGGCTTCGTATGGATTAGGATGGGTAGATGCTCGATCGTGAGCTGTTATTTTTCGCCCAACGACGACATGCAAGAATATAGAAGGAAATTGGAGGAAATGGAGGACGCCATCCGGCACATACCCGGTGAGCTGGTAGTAGCGGGAGATTTTAATGCAAGAGCTCGTGAATGGGGTATGCCGAGCACGAACACCAGAGGAAGGCTGATCTTGGAAATGGCATCCAGACTTGGACTGTGTGTGGCTAATGAAGGCAAAACGACTACCTATCGTAGACCAGGCTACGGAGAGTCCATCCCGGACATTACGTTGGTATCTGAGAGCAGTGTGATTGGGGTTGCAGACTGGAGGGTATTAGATGCCTACTCTGGGAGTGATCATGAGTACATTGTTTTCAAGATAAGGGAAAGAAGTAACAGCCGGAGGGTGAACATAAAGAAGCAGGGATGGAACCTAAGTAAGTTAAACGAAGATAAGCTAGTAGAGGTGCTAAATTCTGGTTGGGAAGATGCCGTGAGGGAGTCTGAGATGGTTACAAGCCGGGCAGAAGCGGAAAAATTGGTGGCAAAAACGATGCTTCTCATCCGAAGAGCATGCGATGAGTCTATGCCCAAGCAAAAACCCTGGAAAGGTAGGCCCCAGGCGTACTTCTGGACGGAGCATATCTCCAGTCTGAGGCAGAAGTGTCTCAGGCTCAGACGAAGGGCCCAAAGAGCGCGAACTAAGGATGATGCGGATGAGAGGCGCTCAGTATACAATCTCGCGAAGAAAGAGCTAAGGAAAGAAATCAGGAATAGCAAGAACCGCTGCTGGCGAGATCTGTGTGATGAGTTAAACCGGGACCCCTGGGGGAAAGGGTACAAGTTGGTCACTCGAAAACTCCAAGCAGCAGGCCCCACAGGCCCCATGGACGCTAAAGGAGCCGCAAAAATCGTGGATGCGTTGTTTCCAAAACACCCGAACAGGACTGAGCGGAAAATAGAAGTTCCCGCCAGGAGTATATCACCGTTCACAGAGGAGGAATTGAGGAGAGCAGCGGCTAGGCTCAAAAACAAGAAAGCACCCGGCCCAGACGGGGTCCCGGGTGAGGTTTTGAAGATAGTTGTTGGTCACTGCCCTCAACTGCTGCTAACCACCTTTAACGCGTGCCTTGAAGTCGGCATTTTTGCCTCACGCTGGAAAGTGGGAAGATTAGCTCTCCTAGATAAAGGGAAAGGAGGTGACCCTGATTCGCCCTCTTCTTACAGGCCGTTGTGTATGCTGGATGTGGCCGGCAAGTTGATGGAGAAACTGATTAAAGCCAGACTCCAAACGGCAATCAGTACGGCGGGGGAGCTGTCTAGTAGGCAACATGGCTTTCGTGCCGGACACTCTACACTAAGTGCAGTGAAGGAAGTGACGGAGGCGGTCGGCAGAGCGAGGATGAGCAGCCACCAGGCACGCCCCATTGTTATGCTAGTGACTCTTGACGTGAAGAACGCTTTCAATTCGCTGAGGTGGATTGATGTGATAGAAGCATTAGAACACACCTTCGGCATCCCGAAATACCTGCTCAGAATGATCGAGGATTACTTGACGAACCGCAAGCTCACATATGCGACCAGACAGGGCATGGTGACCACAGAAGTGACAGCAGGAGCAGCACAGGGCTCGGTCCTAGGACCTGACCTCTGGAATGTCTGCTACGATGGTCTTTTGAGACTCTTAATGCCGGATGAGACGTCTCTGGTAGGATACGCCGATGATGTGGCAGTCGTGATCACCGCGAAGAATTTCGAACTGGCGCAATTAAAGCTCAATCAGGTAATGCGGCGAGTCGGGGAATGGATGAGCGCTCACGGCCTGCAACTCGCCTTACCTAAAACCGAGGTTGTGCTGCTCACAGGAAGACGGATGGAGACTGCCGTGGCTCTCAAGGTTGGAGATGCTGACATCGTGTCGAAACCCGCAGTTAAATATCTAGGGATAACCCTGGATACTAAGCTCAACTTCGGGGAACACATAAAGAAAGCTTGTGACAAGGCGACGTCGGTCGTGGCCTCACTCAGTCGATTGATGGCAAACGTTGGAGGGCCAGCCCCGAATAAGCGAAGACTCCTGATGAAAACGGCAGAGGCGGTATTACTGTACGGTGCGGAAATATGGGGGGACGCGACCAAGGCGAGGAAATATTGCAAACGTTTGGCTACAATCCAAAGACTTAGTTCTCTAAGGGTTACTTGCGCGTACCGGACGGTGTCGGAGCCTGCAGTGATGGTCGTAGCGGGTGCCATCCCGATAGACCTGCTTGCTCAGGAACGCAAGAAGGTGTTTGAAAGGCCAGAAAACGAGAGCAAAGAGGAAGCTGCCCTCAGATTTAGAGATGAGGCGCTAAGGGAATGGCAAAGAAGGTGGTCTGGAGATCAAAGAGGCCGTTGGACAGCACGGATTATCCCTCAAGTCCAGATATGGATGGAGCGAGGACACGGTGAGGTGGACTTTTTCATTACCCAGCTGCTAACGGGACATGGCTATTTTCGTAAGTACCTGTTCAGGATGGGCAAGGTGGCAAGCCCGAAATGCTTGTTCTGTCCCAATGTGGAGGATGACGCTGAGCATACCTTTTTTAGCTGCGACCGATTTACCGAGGAGAGAGAGTCACTTACCAAAGAGATGGGCCTGCTTACGCCAGAGAATGTAGTCACGGCAATGTTGAGATCACATGAAAACTGGGAAAGGATAAGGACATACACGACGAAAGTCCTTATAAAGAAAAAAGATGAAGGAGCACTACAGGGTTAGGAGCTAGGATATAGGATGAGGTGGCAACAGGATGAAGTATCTTGATTAAAGAAAAGTGCACGCCCTGGCTGAAGTAATGCGAAANAAAGAAGGGAGGAGTGTGACATATTGTGACATTGTGACATATTGTGACAGTGTAATTTATAAAAGTATTGTGTTAAGTTTGTCTTGAGATCTGAAAATATAAGAAGTTCGGTTCGATTGATATTAGCAGTCTTACTTATTCTTAAACTTAATTGTGAAACTATTAAAACGCTACAAGCCTCTCTCGAGTCTTGGAGAGTCGGCGAGCCTCCGAGACTAGTCTCCGCCCCATGTCCACTAGCGATTTTAATCTCGAGAGCGAGTCTCGATACTAAAAAGTCTCAGATGGACACTTACCCTAATACAACTTGATCTCTGAATAATCCCTCTTCTTGGGTTTCAAATTTACAAGTAGCCAGGGTCCTCAATGATGTTACATAATTATCAATTGTCTGGCCCTGCAACTATAGACATTTAAAGAACTTATGCCCCTCAAACACTACATTAGGTTTAACTGAACAGTGTTCATTAAACTTCTTTATTACCTTGACAAAATCAGTTTTATCTTCTTCACTATCAAATTTAAAAGCATTATAAACTTCCACTCCTTCGTCACCAATTAGAGTTTAATAAGATGTCCGTTTCATTTTCTCCGCGGCCAACATATAATTGTTCAGCTTCTGTTTCCAATTCTTCCAGTTTTCGGCCAAACTTTCCGAAAAATTAATTTCCTTTGGAGGTCTGAACTCCATACTTATATCAAATATTAATTTCTTACCTTCAACACTTAACTGTAGCAGAACTTAAGATCAAATTAGCTTTAGCACACTCGCGAAATTAATTAGTCCAAAATAAAACGAAACCTGACACCATGTTGTAACTTTATTATTAATTAAAATTATTAAATATGTTTATTTACATAAATATAACAGATTACATGCACGATATAGAATATAAAAAAAAACATTTTACTAACATGGCTACCGCCGTCAGCCAGGAGTTGGGCTTCTTATATAATATGAAAAAAAAAAAAAATCGATAAAAGTAATAAAGCAACGCTCAAACAAAAATTGTAAATACATATACACGCATACCTATATTATAAACCTTAATCGTAAATCAAGGTTACCAGAAGTCAGGGCCCAATGCTATTATATTACGGAGTGACAGCGCCGAGGATAGGTATCTAGACTAGACAGTCGTCACCATCCCTTATCACCAGTAAGAATGCTTATGATTTCGTTCCTAGTGGAACACTCTTCTCCTAAATATTTTTTCCTAGACAATCTTCCTTTTGGCCACTGTGTAACTTTATTATGTCACAGATCTAATGTTCATAATAGCAATAATAAAAATAATACACATTTAATTGTACAACTCAATTTATTATAAGAGAAAGAAATCATAGCACATGGTTAATAACCAATAAATGTATTAGTTACATGAGATAACCTGTAGGTTATTATCAGTGTTGCCATTATAAATAACATAGCCGTTAAATCTTTAGCTCAATACGCTATTGGTTGGACATATTCCAACATCACGGCACCCACAGCATAACTGCTTGCATCAACCGACAAAACTAAAGGTGCCTGTGTGTCATAAAATCCAAGCATCGGAGGTGATGCTATAACATCAAGTAATTTATGGAAAGCTGCCTCTTGGGCTAAATCCCTGTACCATTCAACTTCCTTTTTTAGAAGAATCCTGAGTGGTTCCGATAACTCAGATAAATTTAGTATACATTTTGCAAGGTACGTCACAATACCCAAAAATATTTGAAGTTCCAGTCTATTAGTTGGAGGTTTAAGTCTAGATTACCCCCGCGGGCACCTGAGGCAGGCAGGTGCGGGCTTCGTGACCCCGGGGTTTCCCGTAGCGACTATACACCCTGCCTTATCACAGACACAAACACTACTCTGACATTTTACACTTGCTTGCACTGGTGTAAGGGGTAATAGGCTGCCCCGGGCCCTTAGCTAGTGGACCTATTCTCACCTGGTTCCTAACCAGGCAAGTAAGCCCATAGACCATTTGTAACGATTTTGGTCGCTGAATGAGAAGGTCTGTGAACCCTTACGGATCGGTCCCGTTGGACCGCACAGGAATGGCGAACCTGGGGGTCTCCGAGCAAGTGGTTCTGTTACTCCTGAGTGCCTTGTGTGTCTCAGAAACAGAACTACGGCCCTTTTTCCTCTGGAAAGAGGGCTATTTAGGATCTTGGATCTTACTTATATATTGAAATAATGCTGGACAAAACGATGGACAATGTACCCCAGGCGGGAATGCCATCTCCCTTGGCTAAATCCCGTCCCGAGCAATCGGGCAGCCCCATGGATTCTAGGGGGGGGGGGGACAAGCATTTTCTTCTGCACAAAAACAAAAAAATCTCGGAAAAGGACAGGATATTAAGGATATTGACCCCATGCGCGTTTTGGAACTCAGCCAAACAAAAAATATACCTCTCAACCAAGAAGATTTGGGTGGTACGTCATCCACCCATACATCCGTTTCGGTTAAGAGAGTTGAAGGAGGAGATGTCGGAGGAAGTAAGGAAAAGAATAACGGTGCGGTGAATAACCCCGTTATTCGTACAAAGCTGTTCAAGAAATTCTGGACAGTCAAGAGGAAGGATAATAAGAGCTTTAACCAGGTGTCCCCTATCGCCATTTACAGAAGCTTGATGCGGGACGTTGGTGAAGTGGACAGCGTGTCCAAGTCAGCTCACTCGGAGAACCTGGTTATTGGAGCCAAGAACCTCGGCCAAGCTGACAAGCTTAAGAGCTTGGTCTCTGTTGCAGGACACGAGGTTTCAGTTTTGACTAATGATGCTTTAAATAGCTCCAAAGGAGTTATTTATTGCAGAGACCTCATGAACTGCACAGAAGAAGAGATTTTAGACGATTTGAAAAGTCAAGGAGTTATTGCTGTGAGTCAGGTAAAGCGCCGTGGTCAACCTACTGGCACCTTCTTCCTGACTTTCAGCACTACAGACTGTCGAGAAAGGATACGTGTTGCTTTCTACAGGGGGGTACGTGTTCGAAGATATGTTCCAGCACCACTAAGGTGCTACATGTGCTTCAAATTCGGACACGTATCTTTCAGGTGTAAGTTGAAAGCTCAGATGTGCTCGTGTGGTCAAGTTGCGCATCCTGGCACACAATGTGTTCTACCATTGAAGTGTGTCAATTGCGGACTTGATCACGACTCGAAGTCGAGGGATTGTCCCGAATATATTATAGAAAAAGAAATACAGAGAGTCAAGTTAGAGCACAGGCTTACACACCCCGAGGCATCGAGGATGGTAAGGAGTGGCTCTTATGCTATGCCAGCAGTTAGTTACGCTAGAAAAGCTGCTGCTGGTTCCGGTACTCGGGCCAAGAAACAGAGGGAAAACAACACTCCTGTTTCTGGTGCAAAGGCCACCCATATGCGGAATGCTGGTCCGAGTACTGAGGATAAAGAGAAAGACTGCAATAAGAGCAATAACAAAAATAAAGAGAAGGATAATAACAATAAGAATAACAACAACAACAATAATAAAAATAATAATAATAACAACAACAATAATAACAAAAAAGAAGAAGAGGAGAAGAAAGAAGAAGGAAAATCTCGAAGGAAGAGGAAAAGAAGCAGGAGGAATAGGGGTAATAACGAGAGGAATAATACTTCCTCCGATAATAATACCTCCACCGAAAGGTGCTCTCCAACTACATCTCCCCCCTCCAAACGTCCCAACACCTCACCTTTTGAGACTGCAGGAAGTGACGTTACACCGCAACCTTCCTCACCCTTACCTCCTCGAACTACTAACGTCGATCGGGGAAGCAACACGTCTCCTTCTCCTACACCATCTTGACCCAAGGAATAAGGATTTTTCTTTTGTCCCATTAAAACTAAGTCACCCTGTATAGATAATAATCAATTTAATAAATAAAAAACTTAAAATATTAAAATGAAATAATAAATACAATTTTTATTTATCTTTTTTCAATCCGTATACTGGCGACACGCCAACTTTTATTTATGTATGTATGACATTGACTCGATCATAAGTTGGCTAAAAATTTATTTATATACAAATATGTATTTTAGATCCATTTAACTATTTCAGCCAAATAGTTAAATATTTTTAGGCAACTTATTTCATGAGATAATGATCAACATACATAAAAGCAAGAATTGAACTTCCGGTTAACATGCATAGTCACTAATAGAATGCTATATTATAAGATTATTATATATTAGATCAAGATATATATAAAGTAGAACTAATAAATTAATATTAAGCATTTTCAATGAAAATTGAATAAAATATAAAAATATACACACAATAAAGTAAAATTTACATAAAATGAAAGTAAAATTTAATTATGATGGAAACTGTAAAAACAGTTCCTGTCTTTTTGAAGACATAAATGCACATTAAATTTTTCACTTTATGTTGGTTTTTTGTTGGCAATTTGAGAATTTGCATCTTTTTCTGGGAACCGATGCGTCAAGAAATACTGCAAAGTGGTATACGCGATCATACCGAATTTCCACATCAGGTCTTTTTTCCATTAGAGATTAAGAGGGTCCCGGTGATGGCTGGGAATATGGAGATGCAGGAGAGGTATGGTTTGAATACCTTTTCACTTGAATTGCTCCTACCTCTGGGGCGCCCTTGAGAGCTTTTTTCAATCCTTTGCCCTAGTTTTAGTAACCCTTCAGCCACCTCATTCTAAATGCTAAAAGATCTAAAACATCTTTTTTTGGTACTTTATTTGCTAACATTTCTTTTTTATACTCAAAATGAGCATTCACAATTGCAAAATCAAATCCTTTGAATATGAGTCGCAATGTCCATATCTTGGACTTTATAAATGTCCTATACGCGCTTATTTGCTGGTCCAATAAATCCACACTTCCCATTCCATGGTTGTATAATTTGTCAATTTCTGGACGAGCAATTGACACATATTTTTTGCTATTCTTGTCATACCTTTTAGCCAAATCTTCAGTGCCAATTCCAACAAAATAGAACAACTGAACGGTTGTACAGCCACTTGACGAGGATGAATCCGCTGCTGCTAATTACTTCTTCAGAGTAACCTCGCTTTTCTTTTTTTATTTCTTTATCGGACGATAAAGGTGGATTGGAAAATCTATTAATTCTAACTGTCCGTGCAGCATAAATATTCTGTTTTTTAAATACACAAGGAGACTATAGGAACTGAAATAATTGTGAAAGTAAACTATATGTCCCTTTGACTTCACTCGTTGGAGTAGAGTAATTACAGTGGCAGCTCCTATGCCCGTATCTTTCGATCCGGACAAGTACTCTGTACTTGCACCTTGGTAGATGAGAAAATCATAAGCATTGCCTGATTTTCCACACACAAAAAAAAATGTTAACACCCCAAGGGTTTGGTTTGCCCTTGCCATATTGTTTAACATTGAGCTGGCCTTTGAAAGGAACGATTTGCTCATCAATGCTCTGTTCTCTCTCTAGATTTAATTGATGGCAACGGCTTCTTATCACATCATATAGAGGCCTTACTTTCCACATTCAGTCTTTTTCGGCGTTTTTCTCTGATTCCTTGTCCAAATTGTCGTCAAAATGCAAGGCACTCCGGAGTGCAAAAAATCTTTCCCTGGACATTGTCTCCATAAATTTGTTGTGTCCAAAAGTGGCATCCCAATACATCGTACTTTCACAAACAATGGCGTCTTCATGTGATTACCGATAAATGTTTATTTTTTCCTTATATAAAGTAAATTTATACAATTAGTTTTATGTTTTATTGAAAGAATAGGGTTGAAAGTATAATAAAAACTTAAAATATCAATAGAACACGTAAAAATATAGCGTAGATACCCAACTCCTGTTATTCTTGTTCCTAAGGCTAATGGAAAAGACTTCAGGCTTTGTGTTGATATGCGAGGGCCCAATAAGGCAATTTTACGAGAAAGACACCCGATGCCGACAGTTGGTGAGATATTTACTTTAATAAATGGTTCTAAATTTTTTTCTAAATTGGATTTGTCAAAAGGCTTTCATCAATTAGAATTGGCAGAAGAGTCTCGTGGCATCACTACATTTAGTACTCATCTTGGACTTTTTCGCTATAAACGATAATTATTTGGAGTAAATTCAGCACCGGAAAAGTTCAATCACATTATAAGAAGTGCGGTTTCAGATATTTCAGGAGTATGTATCGTAAGTGACGATTTACTCATTTTTCAAAAAATGGTACTGAACATGATAAAACTGTGAGGCAGGTCTTACAACGTCTTAAAGACTTGGGTTTAACTTTAAACTTTGACAAATGTGTTTTTGGTAAAAATAGAGTTAAATATCTTGGGTAGGGGAGACCGGGGATCGTCTGGACACGGGGATACAATGGACATGCTTATAACTCTTCATTTAATAATTATTTTGCGAGCTGACGAGATTTTTNCTTCTGATGAAGAGACAGAAAAGGTCATCACAAAGGACTCTTCATCTGAATGGGAGGAAGGAGATGAGAATGACGATAGAGTTAAAAGTGTCGAAGAAGCTGTTGAGGGTGATTTTGTAATTATTAAAGTTCCATCAGAAAAACGCAAATATTCAATGAACTATGTTGGAAGAGTAGAAAGTATACAGCCTGGCGGGTTTGTTGTTCAATACTACAAGAGGATGCTGCCTTCAAATCGCTTTAAAGCCACTGATGAGGATAGTTCATTCATAACAATATCCCAAATTGTTGTTGTTCTGCCAAAGCCAGTTATAGACCATAGACCTAGATTTAAGGACATGAATTATTTCAACGTAGAGCTATCAGAATTTTGTCTCCAATAAGCCAATTAACTTTTTTATTTTCTTTTATAATATGTATACATACAATAATTTCTACTTTTACATTAAAAAAATAAATTATTTGTTCCTTAGATTTTATTTTATTTATTTATTTAAAATAATAGCCCTTGTCCAAACAATCCCCGGGTGATGTCCAGGACAAAAAAGGTATGTCTACTTTTATTTTATTTCTGCCTAAACTACATTATTTAGAAAATTGTCATTCAGGGGTTATATATGGTAAATATGACTCATAATGAAGGACGAAAATCTAAACCAATAAATATGTTACAAAAATTAAAAAAAAAAAATCTAAAAAGTGTCCAGACGATCCCCGGTCTCCCCTATATTATTTCTTCAGATGGAATACAGGCTGATCCAGACAAAGTTGATGCTCTAATTAAATTAAATCCTCCTATTAATGTTCAAGAGACTCGAAGTTTCCTTGGAATGATTAATTTTATGGCTCGTTTTATACCTAACCTTTCAGCCACTACAAAACCATTAAGAGATTTGATATCAAAAGATACTGTATGGAAATGGGGAAAAGTTGAGGATAGTTGTTTTAAAAAACTAAAAAAAAAAATGATAGAGGGTCATGTTATGAACTGCTATTTTGATCAAATTTATGTTGATACCGGGCCAGAAGGTTTAGGTGCGCTTCTTACACAGCCTGATAGTGATAAAACAGATTACATTGTGGCATGTGCAAGCTCTAGCTTAAGCGGACCCCAGTTAAGTTATTCCCAGATTGAAAAAGAAATGTTAGCTGTCACTTGGGCTGTTGATAAATTTAAAAAGTATCTTCAAGGAAAAGATTTTGTTATCAAGACCGACCATAAACCATTAATTAGCCTTGTTGCTAAAAGTAAACCAACTTCTGCTAGGTTGGAAAGAATGCGTTTTAAGCTGCTTGGATATAACTTTACTATGCAGCACATCGAGGGGAAAAGCAATCCTTCGGATTATATGTCTAGACATCCCGTGTGCTCTTTCAAAGAAACTTCAGATACTACGGATTGTATTAATGCTGTTATTCAAATGACTTTACCAGAGCCCATATCCCGTAAAAAAGTTAGTGAGGAAACTATGAAAGATACTTTATTGTGTAAGGTGATAAATGCTCTTCAGTTTGGCACAAACAGGAAAAGAAAAATAAATACTCCACTCCATTTGATCCAAAACCTTTTGAAGTAATCGACGTTAGAGGTTCGCAGGTTACGGTTTCCAAGAAAATCAATCACTTGTAAAAAAATCATCTTTGCTCCCCAAAATAGAGGTGGAGGAGAAGAATGCGCCGAGTAAGAATTCATGTAGCCAACAATAAGTTGAGCAAACTTATAATGACAATGGTTCAAAACGATGCCGTCAAATGCCGGCTCATGCTCAGTATACAATGCTCCAGTATACAATGCTCATCCCACCCCTCGTCTAGTAACTCAGTAAACTGCGTCCAGTCGGCCATTCCCTAACTCCTGATGACACTATTTTACTCTTCACCGGCTCTCTTTCCTCTTCGTATCTATCGCAGTCAAATAATACGTGGTGCACTGTTTTTTCGCTGTTGCCACATTGGCAACCCGGGTCGTCTTTTAATCCGAATCTGTGAAGGTATTGCCCAAATTGACCATGGCCCGTGAGGAATTGCACCGTGACGTAGGTGACTTGAAAATTGCTTTTCGTCCATGTTTTTAGGTTCCTAATGTATTTTTTCGTGGCCAAGCAAGTCTCCTGATCCCTTTCCCATCGTTGTTGCCATATCTTGAGTACCTCCGCATCCAATCTTCTTTTAGCAGTATCCACTGATATTCTATGAACCCCGACCTCTTTATCCTCGCTAGTTTTCTCGCTTCTTAGCGTAGGATAGATACCCCTGTCTCGCTATCTTTTCCCGACTTTTCTTCTTATCTCATTTGGACCCCAACGTACATCCCTCCAAGCCTTCTAATATCATATCTTGTTGCCGCCTCAAACCAAGCGCATGCTCCTTATGCCATTATTGATTCCAGCAGGCCTTTTTTGATAATCCAGCAGGCCTCATAACTTATTCCCCAGTCTCTTCTTCTAGGTCGAGAAGTTTCGAAGCATAGGTCTTACAATTCCCTATTAGTGCCTCTACGTGTTTGTGACTTTTCATTTGTGCGCCTATCGTTACTCCTAAGTATTTTGTTTCTGTTACTATCTTAAGTGGGCCTCCTTGTGACCTAACTCTTGGTTGTCTATCCTTGTCGAGACTGACTTTAAGCAGTACTCCTACTGTTTTCCCTATTGATATTGCCATTTTTGCTTTTGTACACCATTGGTTTATTCTTGTTAATGCATCTTGAGCATTTTCCTCTAGTTTCTTCCTAGAATTGCCTGAGACTACTATCAGTAGGTGGTCTGCGAATGCAACTGCCTCTATTCTTTTCGAAGCTAATGTTTCCAGCATTTCACTCATATTTATATCCCATAAAAGTGGACCTAGTTTTGAACCCTGCGGGCAGCCCTTCGTCACCTCTTTGTCTATTCCGCAATTTCCTAACGCTACGTGAATGCTCCTTTCGTTGAGGTAATGTCTTAATATGCAGAGTATATTATCTGGTACCCTTTTCACTCTTAGTCTGTTGATAACATAAGGCCACCACATATTATCAAATGGTCCCGCAATGTCCATGAAGATTCCGAGGACATACTTATCTTCTTTATGGCTCACTATCTCGCGCATCTTATTTATCGCGTCCTCCGTGGATCGCCCCGGTCTCAAACCGTACTGCTTAGTGGGCAACTCTTGTTGAATATGAAAAGCTAGTCTTTCGTTTATAATCCGCTCGTAAAGTTTTCCCAACACAGAGAGGAGACAGATAGGGCGGTATTACTTGACTTCAGTTACCTGTTTTTCCGGACTCTTCTTTAGTATAATTATCTCCCCCATCTTCCATTGCCTCGGGAAGATCCTCTGATCATAGCACGCTAAAAAGAGCTGTAATATTTCTTGCTCCATGTTGTCGTGTTACCTTGAGTTGTACTGACTGTACTTAAAATTTCACGACTTGTTTTACCCCTAATTACCATTTTATGCGGTAGTCCCCAGGGGTTTTTACCGCTATTCATCGTGACATCACGCCTCCACGATTCAATCCGGACTGTGTCCATCTCCAGTTTGTAACGCGCCATTTTCCTTCTTAACTCCGTTCGTAGCTGAATCTCAATTACTGTTTCTTTCATCCTTTGCCATTTCCTGCGTGCCTTTACTGCACACCTCTTAAGCTGTTGTAGTTCTTTTGTCCACCAAGGCACTTTCTTTTCCATATTACACTTCTTCTTTTTCGAGACGCTAGCGCTGGCCGCAAGGTGTATCTTGGAGTTCACCAGTGTGATCAAGCTATCTACCTTCTCTTCGTTATTTATTTCTAGGAACTCAGTTTTGTGCTCATCCCACCCCTTGTCTAGTAACTCGGTAAACTGCGTCCAGTCAGCTGTTTTTTACTTATACAGCCGGCACATTTCAGTCGGCCATNACTCTGTAGTCTGTTGATAACATAAGGCCACCACATATTAT
Source organism: Gerris buenoi (assembly GCA_001010745.2). NCBI lineage: Eukaryota > Metazoa > Arthropoda > Insecta > Hemiptera > Gerridae > Gerris > Gerris buenoi. The sequence goes on along the minus strand of KZ652406.1, from coordinate 89,212 downwards.
CAAATGCTCCCGCAATGTCCATGAAGATTCCGAGGACATACTTATCTTCTTTATGGCTCACTATCTCGCGCATCTTATTTATCGCGTCCTCCGTGGATCGCCCCGGTCTCAAACCATACTGCTTAGTGGGCAACTCTTGTTGAATTTGAAAAGCTAGTCTTTCGTTTATAATCCGCTCGTAAAGTTTCCCCAACACAGAGAGGAGACAGATAGGGCGGTATGACTTGACTTCAGTTACCTGTTTTTCCGGACTCTTCTTTAGTATAATTATCTCCCCCATCTTCCATTGCCTCGGTAAGATCCTCTGATCATAGCACGCTTAAAAGAGCTGTAATATTTCTTGCTTCATAGTGCTCCATGCTGCCTGTATGAGTTCAAATGATATGCCGTCTGCGCCTGGCGCCTTGTCCTTTTTGCAGTTTTTCATCGCTCCAGTTATCTCTTCTTCTGTGATCCTGGCTTCATCATTCACTCCTCCATCTCGGAGGCTATCCGCCCTTATCACTTTATGTTCATCAGTTTCATTTGCTCTTACATCATCTGGCACTAGGACTTCCACTATATTCTCCAGCGTTTCTCTCCATGTTGTCGTGTTACCTTGAGTTGTACTGACTGTACTTAAAATTTCACGGCCTGTTTTACCCTTAATTACCATTTTATTCGGTAGTCCCCACGGGTTTTTACCGCTATCCATCGTGACATAACGCCTCCACGATTCGATTCGGACTGTGTCCATCTCCAGTTTTTAACGCGTCATTTTCCTTCTATACTCCGTTCGTAGCTGAATCTCAATTACTGTTTCTTTCATCTTTTGCCATTTTCTGCGTGCCTTAACTGCACACCTCTTAAGCTGTTGTAGTTCTTTTGTCCACCAAGGCACTTTCTTTTCCATATTAATCTTCTTCTTTTTCGAGACGCTAGCGCTGGCTGCAAGGTGTATCTTGGAGTTCACAAGTGTGATCAAGCTATCTATCTTCTCTTCGTTATTTATTTTTTAGGAACTCAGTTTTGTGCTCATCCCACCCCTCGTCTAGTAACTCGGTAAACTGCGTCCGGTCATCTGTTTTATACTTATAGGGACTTTTGATTTTCCTGATATTGCTTGTTGTCTCATGTACTTTAGTCATCCTGATTAGGTTGTGATCGCTACTTGTGATCTTGGGAATAACACCACATCGTATATCCTTGCTATACTTGCTTTCGCCATGGTTAAATCAATGTTCGATCTCCCTCTTGGCCCATCATAGGTTTTAGTTGCACTATTTCTGTTCAGTAGGACCAGTTTCTGACCTAGTATAAATTCTTCTACTTGAGTCCCTCTTGCGCTATTTTTCTTAAAGAACCAGGACCTGGCCCGCGCGTTAAAGTCACCACCGATTATGACATTTTTATCCTTCAGCTTTTGCAGTATAGTTTCAAGTTTCTGTATATTAGGGTTTATCTCGTCCCTAAATTGGCAGTATATGCTAATGAGATATACTGTCGTTTGATCGTCAAGGACTACTTCAAGTACTACGACATGGGAGTCGCTCAAATGTGTCACTACTACACTCGGTAAGTTGCTGTTAAGTACGACAATTGCTGCCATGGTCTTATCTTTTGAGCCTACCGCTACCTTGGCGTTATTGCTCAAGCCTATTATCCTATTCCTCAGCCCGTAAGGTTCTTGTACGAGTACTATTTCTAATAGTTTTTCGCGTGCAACTATTCTCAGTTCATCTGTAACTATTTTAGCCCTGTTCATGTTTAATTGCGCTACGTTTATTATCATTCTTCGGCTATTTGCTCTGGGGGGGGGGGGGGCTAGACATAATTTATTATTTTGATTATACGTTCCTCCTCGTATTTACACGCTGGACAATTTCGATTACCTACTCCGTGTTTTGAGTCCTTCTTGAACCTCTTACAGTTCGCACACTGGGGGGCTGATTCCGTGTTAGGACATTCTTTAGCCTGGTGACCATCCTGCGCGCAGTATCCACATGTCGCCACACTTTCCTTACAGAATCTAGCAAAATGTCCGTAACTTAAACACCTTGCGCATCTAATTACATCAATGTAGTCCTTGACAAAGCAACAACTCCAGTCAATATATATTTTTTGTTTGCTGATTAATATGTCTCTGATTTTCGCAAGCATGCTTATGATCCATTATTGGTTCCTTCTCCTCTAGGTCCTTTCTTGAATCGCACTTTACAGGTGGACCTAGGTTCCTCTACTGTAATCTCCTTGTCCTCTAGATTTTGCTCGTACAACCTGTGGTAGAATTCCTCTTCTTTCAGATCCGCCTGTATACCAGTGATAATGACCAGGGGTAATCTCTCCGAAGGTTTCCTAATTGAAAATCCGCAGCTTTTTATTTTCTCGTTTCCTAACAGCTTGTTCATACTTGTATCATCTGGTGTAATTATCGCTATACCTCCATTCGCCACCTTGCGGACGCCACTTATTTTCATTTTGTCCTTCATGGGATCAAACAATTCCTTTACCCTTCTCTTAGTAGATTCAGAGTCTTTAGGGACACTCTCCCCTTCTGGATGTATTAGATTTCTGGATGTATTTCTGGCGCACCCATCCCCTTCAGGGGTGGGAATCGTTTCGTTGCTTTCGCATACGATACCTGTTGCCAATGTTGGTTATCACCCTCCTCATTTATCGTGATTTTCTCTATTTTCCCTTTAGCCTTTTCACACAGATCCTCGACTTTCTTGCCGACATCAGCAATGAGTGTGTAATCTACTAGCAATGGCATTTCAATCACTAGTTTAGCGAGTTTCGCCATAGAACAATCTTCTAGGTGGACGCCTTTCTTCTTGAAGCTGAGTTCCAGCTTCTGTTTCTCTTCAAAGAACTCCGATAATATCTCCTGTCTTCTTTTCGCTATGTCTTCACCTGCTATATTCACGCCTACTGCCGCTTGTGCGTCCATCTGAGTCTCTTGACTACCTGGCATATTGCTGTAGTCTAACTCCATAGGACTTAGATTCGCTTGAGTCCTTTCCGGTGTAGAGACCTCTTGCACTCCTTCTGTTACCACCTCCTTCTCCTCTCCTTCCTTACCATCTTGTTTTACAGATTTATCACTCATCATGTTCCCACGAGTATGGGACGGTTTAAACGGTCACCTAGGGGCCTTCGCCCTTACCCCTAGGAAGGCTACATACAACTGGGTTCGCCAGGTGCCCAGAGGTTCCTCCACTTTGCAGCACACCCTGCTGCATTTCAGTGCGAGGCGGGAGGTGCCGTCACACGGGGATTTTTTTCCGAGGTGCTACCTTACGGTTTTCCTCGCGGGGCACCTGCCATGTGCGCGGTGCGCCCATGCTCGGGTCCCCTAAGCCGGCCAGCTAAGGCAAGCCCGTCAGAGCAGTTTATTTGACAACTAATAACTATATTGTCCGAGTCACACCCCTAATGGGCTAACTGTTGACGTTTTAGCATAGGAGTCACCCTTTTGGGCTTTGGACCTACGCTCCAGGGGTGGCTAGGCTAGTCATCTCTCACTATCCTCACGGCTTGTGGTGCGCATTCACCCGCCTACAGCCTGCAGAAGAACTCTGCCTGCCCAGTAGCCCTAAGGCCGCCAGAGCAATTATTAGTTCGGGTTTCCCCTATCCAGTCCCGGCTCGTGGAGGCTAATTGTTAGCTCGAGCGCAGAAATCAACGATCGGGATACGTCTTTCAGTCACTTGTAGAAATCAACGATCTTAAACGTCTTTCAGTCTACGCTCGTAGGGTAAGAGGACTTTCGGATTCGTCACCGGTTTCCTCCAACGTCTTGGGGAAACAACGAACAGTCGAAAATAGAACAGTCGAAAACAACTCTAAGCTTGTGTTTCATCGGATGGTAAACCCTATGATGAGGTAGGTACCATACACGTCCCGGTTCTGTGTCGCCCTTAACAACTTCCTCAGCATATCCTTTTGCTAGCATATCTCCTATAAAGGCAGTGTAGTCTGCTTTGAACGATTCATTCTGGAATCGTTTTCTTAAAGCGTGCAGACGTTTTTCAGCTAACACTCTATTTGAAGGTAAAGATAACGCTTTTTCCTTGATGGGTAGAGGCATCTCGTAGTGTCCGTCTTCACGTTGGACTATTCCTTCTTCCATTATTTTAAAGAATAATCTATCATTAATAGATTGCCCTAAGCCGTGTTCTATACCTTCTGAATACTTATCGAAAATGCACAGATCTAATACTTCTCGAACGCTTATTTTTCTATAAGCGTAAAAATATGGAGGGGACGACGGTCGAGGGCCAACTATTCCCCAACCGAGCGATGTCCTAACCCCATATGGTTCGTTATCTTGGCCTCTTAAAATTTCGATGGGACACAAGGCGTTTGTGCAATTATTCCCTATTAAAATTTTTACCTCGTGATCATCTAAAATGGGATTAAGATGCTTCTCTATGCCTCTTAGAGGCGGGAAGTGACGGGCAATTTCAGGTGTAGGGATCTCGTCTACACTGCTAGGGATGCAGTTTCTAGTGTAAGTGTTTGATGGAAGATTGATTTTAGTTGTCCCATCAAAACTAGTTATAATGAGATCCGGGACTCTTTCGGTACTCTCCCACGAACGTTGGTGGATTGTACTCAGTTCCAATTTAGTAGGAGTGCCTTCAAACCCGAGATCTCCCTTTAAACTATCCGCAACAAAGCATGCATCACTTCCATCATCTAAAAGTGCATAGACAAGCAATCTTTGACTAGGATTATTCTTATGGTGGATAAAGACAGGTAAGATCAACGAGGTTGTTCCCCTACTTTCTGTTCCGACCAAACGCGCGGATGTTCTACTCTCTTTATCTCTTGCAGGTAAATCGTTGATCTTTTGACTAAGGTGAGTCGTATACGAGTGATGTAAACTAGTAGGGTGATTTTTACCACACCCTGATACCTTACATAAGGATCGCTGCTTACAAGATCTAGATCTATGACCCCGTTCTAAGCACCCAAAACAGAGACCATTATTGTACACAAAGTCCTTAATCTTATCTTTATTTTCTTTTCCAAAACTATCGCATTGTGTTAAGGAGTGGTCCTTAGCACAAAATAAACATTTAAAAACATAATTAGTTTTCTCATTTTCTACCTTCTTAGCCAATGTAAGATCCCTACTAAATGTTTTCGACTCAACAGGTAAGGTAGAAATATTACGACGACCCTTGGCTGTCGTGTACCTTTGGCACTGAGTGTAATTCGTACTAAGTTCATTTTTTGGCCATATCTTACTAGAAGAGGGCAAACTGTAAACCGGGTGATTTAGCGAGTCCGCTATCTCTTGTACGAATTTAGCTAAATCCTCTATGGTTTCTTCCCCCTCCTTACAGGAAATGAACCTAACCCAACTTTGCAGGTACTTGGCAGGTAGCCTACCTACTATCCTTTTTAAGCAAATACTAGAGCTTATATGCGATTTTGCTTTCTTAGACAGGACTCTACTAGCCGTTGCTAGAGACTCAGCAAACCCAAGTAACCCCTTTGCATCACTTTGACTAAAAATCGGACCTTCTATTAACTTATTAGTCCATGCCTCCGTTACTGCCACTGGATTACCAAAGCGTTTTTCTAAAAGCAAAATTGTGTCATTATAATTTAAACCTAAGTTTTCTTGAAATAACCTTAAGGGTTCACCCTCTAAAAATTTAGAAAGAAAAACTCGCCTCTCGTGGTCCGGAAGTACACCATCTTCAAGGTGTAAACGAACCTGATCTCTGAAGATGGGGTACTTCACCACGTCACCGTTAAATTTAAATGGGACTAAAGAATTTAGAACTTGGATTTTAGACATTAAAAGAAGAGGGTTGGTGCTAAAAGTGGTGGGGGAAATCGGGGGATACCTGACCTCCGTTGACGGCATAGCGTCATGGAAGGGAGCTGCGTGACTCTCAGCAACGCTTGGCCCTCGTACCTCTGCTGTCAGCTCAGGTTCGATGTTCGGCGCTAGCGCTACTGCGTCGAACTGGTCTGGCCTATAGGAAGGATGGGCTTTCACGCTAGCTGGGGATGAGACTGAAGCAGATGGTTGACGTACGAAGCTGGTTAGAGGTAGTGGCTGAGTTGGTGACATTTGGGGTTGCGTAGGTTGATTTGAAATTAATGCACGGATAGGTACTGAAGTGGGTGATGTATGATATTGAAAAGATGGCGGCTGCTTTAGATCGGAGACATGACTTTCAACGCTGCTATTAATTTTAGTAAGAAACGATTCCAAATCAGTACCGTTGATGTCAGGATCGCTGAGAACTTGTTGTACTAGGTTTCTCCTTCTCCGAGATTTGGGCCTTTAGCAGTTGTAATTGCACCTCTTCCTTCATTATAGCCTCTTCTCTGTGGAGTGTTTCTAGCTTCGCAAGCGCCTTCGTTGTTGCCAAGCTACTTCTAGAGCTACGGCTACTCCGCTTGGAAGATACAGACGCACCAGAGGCTGAAGAGGGCAGGGTGAGCGCTCTTAGTTTCTGCGCTTCTTGCTCTATGAATCTTTCGACCTCTTCTATTTCTTCGTTGACTTCTCTGACGTAAATCTGATCAGCTGTCTTGAAGTTTGAGTAGACATCCAAGGCACTCTTAAGCAGTAGTCAGGGCCGGTCCTACTATAGGGCGAACGAAGTGACCGCTCCAGGCGCCAAGTTCCAGGGGGCGCCGGCCAGGTGCTAAGAAGTGAATACAATTTTTTTTTTTTTTTTTTTTTTTGAGAATGTGGCTAGCAAGCGACTGACAAATTCCGAAACTTACATAATTGAAAATATATAAATAATATATGACAGCGCTTGAAGCTCTTTTTCCTTAGTTTAAACAAAATAGATAATGAAGAAAATGGCTTGGAACGCTCGATGCGAGTTTTGTAATAACAGCTTATCTGTTGAGACGGGCGCTGATCGAGTGAGCTGCAAAAACACCTTCACCCATGACAATGTTAAAACATAATCTAAAATAAAATCTAGAAAGATTGAGGGGAAAAAAATTATATTACTAAGTTATTATCTTATCGAATCTGGTTTAGCTGTACTAGATAAGGTCTGTTCTTCAAACTTAACTAGTGTGTATCTCTGTCGATTGGTATAGGTATATCTCTGTCTCGCTTAACCCCCTCCCACCCTTATTCCTTTTTGTCTCTAACTCTTTTCATGCCTTGATCTTGGCAATATATTACTAGAATTGTTATCATCTAATCAAATAAAAATATCAGTCTCAGTTTCTGTTAAAGATTCGCGTGTGATTGTTGTCTCCCTACTCCCTTGTTTTAATAAATTAACCACTCCGTTCGTAAGAAAAGTCTCTTAAGTTCTTTATTTATTTGATTGAACATTGTTTTTATTTTACTGGACATTTAAGTGCGTCATTTATTTGGAGTATTTGAAAAATTAATTCAAAAGGTAAGTGAAAGCATTATTATTAAGACTAATACTAATAATATAAGTCTGTTAATAATATTATCAAAAATTACAGGCATAAATATGACAGTACTTTATCTTGGGTTTACATATTTATTGGTTTTAGCAGAGTTATAAGAGGAACACATGATCGAAAACATAACCCGGTAAACAGAAATAAGTAAAAAATAACTTTGCCAGGTCTCGTCTCTCCCAGTTAGTTATCAACAAAAGTTAGTTACTGACTAAAATACCGGCCAACTCAATTTATTTTATTTTTTTTAAAGAACATGTGACCTTCAAATTTATTTTTCAAGAATATTTATTTAATTATCCAATATGAAACAATTTAAATGTTTATAGTTTACACAACATTTAAATTAATTTTTACGATTTCTGTATACAGAGGCCCGTGGTTCAAATCCCGGCACTGGAACTTGTTTTTCTCTGTCTATTTCCCGTAGTTAATAATAATTATAATTTGATTTAAATTAGCATTTAAAGTAAAAGAGGGAATAATCTGAACTTCACAAAATTTTATAAACAAGCCATTTAAGCTAAATTTTAATTGGGACCATTAAAAAAAAATAAAATCAGCTAATAATTACCAATTTACAATTGTTCAATATTGACATATTTAATTATGAAATATACACCACAATTTAGCTAATGGCTAATACCAATAAACGCGATTCTACTACATAAATCCCGAATCTCTACAAAACCATTTTAAAACGACCTAGCAGACTATCAAAGATCCTGTTTTAGAGGTAAAAATATTTTTATTTAAATTGCTATAAGTATAATAATAGTTATTTATGTTACAAAAAATGGAATTTTGCTGACAAGTTTTTAAGTTTTAGTTCCGAGCCAAAGGGGAGGATAGGCTAAACAAATTTACTGCGGAGGCGAAGCCGAGGCAGAAAATTTACTATTTTACCTGCTGAGGTGTAACCGAAGCAGCTAATCTTTAAACGAGTCATGAATGTTTCCTTTGCTGCACAGTTACATAGAATATTTTATCTACAAACGTCAGAAAAATTACACTAATTATTATATTCCCTTTTNATGTTTCAGACGAAACCTTATTAGATGCCATAGCGGAGGAATTAACTTTTAAAAAACTAGTGCAGATAACAGATAAAGCAGTAAACAATAACACGCAGATAACGCGATGTTATCGTTACGGACTCTCGGTCACTACTGGTTGCAATAAATAAGCTTCTCCACTACTGGGTTGCAATAAATAAACTTCTCCTTTTCTTAAAAACAACAGCTATATTTAGGCTGGTAATATTTTCAAAGACATTGTCTGATTTATAATAAAATCGCAATTGTTATCAGTTAAATAATACTTTGTCATTAAAGACCACCATAAACACACTTTGCGTTAACGAATCCTCCCTGCAAAACTCACTGGGAGAGACTCTCCCTGTAAAGTTATTTTATTATAGGAGTTTATTTATTGCAACCCTAACCAAAACCCAGAATATATAATTTTCTACAAATATGATCAAATATTTGTTATCTTATGTTTGCTGAGTTTAGTTAAAAAAATATTATTGTTATTTATAAACATAAAAGTCCTGGTAATATCGAAAAATTCCGAATATAGTTTAGCTTTCACTCTGCTTGTCTTTCACCCTGTACGGTTCCAATAACTTTTTAATCAAAAGTGGTAAAAACATGAAACTTTCCAGCATTAAAGATTGTTATGACGCGCACACAGGAAAACAAAATAGCGAACTAAAAATTATCAGCTGTTAAAATCCAAAATGGCGGATAATTCACGTCATATGCAAAAAAAATAATTTTTGAGTGGGGTATCAAATGAAAGGTATTAAACTGTAGATTTCAAAAATATATAACACTTGTGGGAAGTGTTTAANTAAAGTTTTGTCTGTACATTGGTCAGAATTGAAAAAATTTTGGATACTTTTTCGTTTTATACATCCCGAAAACCGAATCCGGCCTTAACTTTTTTCGTGTATGTGTGTCTGTCGCCTCAGTCAGACTTTATTGGCGCAAAACTGGCTAAATGAAATCGATTAATTTTTTTCAGGGGTGAGCGCAAACATGTTGTGACAAATTGCACAGCTTGGTTTCATCGAAAAATATTGAGTAGAACCAAAGTTATTAAATATTTCTTGGTGCAGCAGCCGTATTGGAAAGGGCATAATACCTAGCATGAACCCCGCGCGGGGTGAAGGCTAGTATATTATATTAGAAATTAGAAGCAAGCAAAGAGGGGCGCCAAAATTGGATCTCGCTCCATCCTAAAACTTGCCTCGGGCCGGCACTGGCAGTAGTTAGCGGTACAGACATTTGCTGTTGGATTTGAGTTTAGTTAAAAAAATATTATTGTTATTTATAAACATAAAAGTCCTGGTAATATCGAAAAATTCCGAATATAGTTTAGCTTTCACTCTGCTTGTCTTTCACCCTGTACGGTTCCAATAACTTTTTAATCAAAAGTGGTAAAAACATGAAACTTTCCAGCATTAAAGATTGTTATGACGCGCACACAGGAAAACAAAATAGCGAACTAAAAATTATCAGCTGTTAAAATCCAAAATGGCGGATAATTCACGTCATATGCAAAAAAAATAATTTTTGAGTGGGGTATCAAATGAAAGGTATTAAACTGTAGATTTCAAAAATATATAACACTTGTGGGAAGTGTTTAATTTTTCATACCTTTAAAATAATAATAATAATAATAATAATAATTTGGCGTTCCCACCTCCTTTATACTAATTTCATGTTCACAATACCAACGAAACTCTTTTTACGTGAGACTTCACGCACAAACAATTTTTTTTTTTTTTTTTTTTTAAAGAGCTTTATGTTTATTTTACGGCATCAACAAACCGTTATAAAGTGCTGTATAAATGTCTGAATGTGGCTGATGATAAAAAATGGTTCTTGGGGGCTTTTGAGTTCCAAGGTTATAAACTATTGAATTATTTGTTTATATTTATTTCAGGAACATCAGTTAAAATGTCGCAAGCACCCAAAAAATTATCAGGAGCTCAAAATTTGAAGCGAAAAAACAAAGAGAAGCTGATAACGAAAAAAGCGCCCAAAAACTAGCCAAATTTTTCAAAATTGAAGCAAAACCTTGTTCAAATCAACCAACAGGCGACTTACTTCAGAGAATGTTCCAGATAATGTGGCAGAGATTCAGGATATATCCGACGTAGAAACCTCTTATAATGCTGTTCCATCGGCTGCAGAAGTAACAGCCATATCGACAACTACCGCAGAAATATCTGTAATTATCCGCCATTTTGGAGATATCGCTCAGTGGCCGTCGCCCTTGTCATCCAAAAGAATAGATTTTATCATATTGCAGGGCCCACACAACGGTAACATGTCAGATACAGATTATCCACGGAATGATAAAAAGCGCTATTTTTGTAATGCCCACTTTAAACGAGTGATGCCAAACGGTGAAATTTATAATCGTAAATGGTTAATATATTCAAAGTCTCCCAGAAGATTTATTGTTTTTGCTGCTATATTTATAACCGCTCAAAGCCTTGTAAACTCGGTAACCTTGGCTTTGACGATTGGTCACATGTATTCCCAGTACTAAAGAGCCATGAAAATTCAGCCGATCACCAATCAGCTTTATCAATGTGGCTCGAAACTTCAAAAATATTAGGGACAGTTTCTGGAATTGACAAAGCCCTTCAAATTCAACTGAAAAATGAAATATCTAGATGGTCTTCTTTACTGGAAAGACTAATAGAAATCACATTTTTTTGGCCGAACATAATCCATAATTTCGTGGTAGTAGTGACAAATTGAATACCCCAAAGAGCGGCAACTTCCTCGGCTTAGTCCAATTATTGGAAAAAAATGATCCTATCATGACAGAGCATTTGCGACGGGTAATGCACAAGGAAACCAATGAATACTACTTCAGTAAAAATGTACAAAATGAACTAATACATTTACTAGGAATCGAAGTCAGAGGGCTGATTATTTCAAAAATTAAAAAAGCCAAATATTTTTCGATAATTTTAGATTGCACACCCGATATTAGTCATACCGAACAAATGAGCGTCACATTTAGGTTTTTCGATATTGATGAATTTTGTGTGCGTGAATGCTTTTTGACTTATAAACCTGTGACAGACTCAAGCGGAGATGGGCTAACAGACTTATTTTTGGACGAAATTATCGATAAATACAACATTGATATGAATGATTGCAGAGGACAAGGGTATGACAATGGAGCTAATATGATTGGACGACAAAAAGGAGTTCAGAGTCGCATAACTATAAATTATTTACTTAAATATGAGTTTCATACCCTTCAAAACGGAGGGAGTGTAGCAGATTCCTTGCAGCTGTGGGTATGTACTCGTTTACAGGAGCATATAAGGGCAGTCAAAAATGACGACCACAAGTCTGCCGTGGAACAGCATTCCAGTGAGTCCGGTCATCTCATCAGGTTCGAAGACACCAAAGTCTTTGCCTCAGTGGGAGGATACCACAATCGAACAGTAAGAGAGGCTATTGAAATCGAAAAGCACCCTCACAACTTTAATAGAGAAGACGGTTTTAGACTTTCGAAGACCTGGAAACCCCTAATCAATACCCTAACTACAGGTCAACCCCTGGACAAGCCTAAGGCTAGTAATGCCCCCACCGTCGAACAGGATGACACATTACCGGCTGACGTAACATCTGATGTAATCACCACCAGATATGACCTAAGATCAAGGAGGAATAAAACGACCGTTTCCTCCACTGAACCTCCAGTTCACACCTGTCTTAAACATAGGACACCATGAATACCCCTGAAGATGCTTCTAGCAGTGGGAGCGAAACGTCGGGACACACCCTTCGAGACGCGGTCACCACCGGAAGACCTAGAACATCATTATTAGTAAGAAGAGTAGCAAGTACAATTTTTTAAGATAAATACTCGTTAATATATTATGCACCTTAATTTCTATATGTTTTGTTAGTTATTGTAAAGCAACTGTTCCTATAGATTCTGTGAGGAGATAGTGCCAACGAGCACGCCTGTTTTTAATCGACTAATTAGACAGTGACCTAAGATGGTTTCGAGATCTCCCATGCTTGCGCGCACAATTAGTATATAATCTATATATATAAAATTAAAGTTTTGTCTGTACATTGGTCAGAATTGAAAAAATTTTGGATACTTTTTCGTTTTATACATCCCGAAAACCGAATCCGGCCTTAACTTTTTTCGTGTATGTGTGTCTGTCGCCTCAGTCAGACTTTATTGGCGCAAAACTGGCTAAATGAAATCGATTAATTTTTTTCAGGGGTGAGCGCAAACATGTTGTGACAAATTGCACAGCTTGGTTTCATCGAAAAATATTGAGTAGAACCAAAGTTATTAAATATTTCTTGGTGCAGCAGCCGTATTGGAAAGGGCATAATACCTAGCATGAACCCCGCGCGGGGTGAAGGCTAGTATATTATATTAGAAATTAGAAGCAAGCAAAGAGGGGCGCCAAAATTGGATCTCGCTCCATCCTAAAACTTGCCTCGGGCCGGCACTGGCAGTAGTTAGCGGTACAGACATTTGCTGTTGGATTTTAGTAGGAGACTTTGCCTGGGTTGCGGGCGTTGGATTGGGCTGTGCAGTCTTCTGAGCTACTACTACCTTTGGTGGTTTATCGTCACTCATTTTGTCAACAAAGAAAATAAAACAAAATAAACTAACGACCAAGAAAAAAAGGACAAAAAAATAAAAGGACTTGGTGAGTTGGTAAACGATTAATGAATAATAGTTATATCCGGCCCAAAGGACCAGATGTTGCGTATCGACAAGGTTACACTGCAATTGGGCAACTTCTTATTTTCAACGGCAGAAAAAAGAGGATAGGCGCTGCTTCAAAGGACCACCTCAAGGCTTGAGGGAAAGAAACCAAACTCACCAAGTTTTGGGTTAAGAAAAGAGGTATAATTTAAAATTAATTACAAAACTGGGAATATTAATAAGTTACTCTTTAAACAAGATATTGTTAAACAATAAAGTTGATTTAAAAAGGGGGAATCGGAATTGCAAGATAAAATTAAATGATAAATACAAAAGATACTATTTATAAAAGGTAAATGGGATGAATAATTATTTATAGATAAAAATATAATTATTGATAGATATAAAAAAGTAGCTCTCACGGAGAAGATAGAGGAGGTTGTGTAGAGCCGGCGGGTTGGATGCCGTCCTTCAAGTAAGGTAAGCGGAGAAGGCTGAAGGCGGAAGGCTTCGACTGCTTGGTGTATCTGCGACTTGAGCCCTTGGGATGGTTCGAGTTCCGGTCTGGAGTCTTGGAGATGTTAAGGCAGTGATGTCCCTGATTAGCGGCACTGGGGTCGTGACGTAATTGCTGGGAGTACGAAGAAGTGGGATCATGCCTCTAAGACTCACAGCAGACCACTGAATTCTAGTGCTGCGGGCAGGTGTTTTGAGGAAGGACTGTTATGATACCTGGAGGGTGGGGGGTAGTTGACCTTGGTATGGTTTAAGAACCCAGGGCCCTCCTCAACGAATAGACGGGAGATAATAAGTTTAACAGTAATTCAATTAAAAGTAATTGAAATCAAACCTCCTTTATATAAAGATAACATAATTTACAAATAACGAAATGACAATATAACATAATTACATAAATATAAATATCACATAAAAATAAACTTTAACCCTAAGACGCAAATCCGAACAGTTGCTTGTGTCAATAAAGCCAAAGGTGTTAAAATACATCTCCAAGCAGCGTACGTCTTGCCATGAACAAATGAAAAAGCTTCTAATGTTATGGTTGACAGAAAAGCAGCTCGCTGGTGATACCGTCACGGAGGCAATCATTTGTGAGAAAGCAAAGGCTATTTACGGAGATGTACTACACTAGACTCTAGGCACTTCAACGAACGAATCATTTAAAGCCAGTAGGGGCTGGTTCGATAATTTTAAAAAGAGGACAGGAATTCACTCTGTTGTCAGGCACGGTGATGCAGCCAGCTCGGATAAAGCAGCAGCCGAGAATTCTGTTAATACATTTGCCCAAATTATAGACGAGACAGGACGATTTGCCAAATAGTAGGCGATGGATACATCCCCCAACAAGTGTTCAATCAGACGAGACAGGACTCTTTTGGAAGAAAATGCCAAGTAGGACATATATAACTGCAGAGGAGAAGACAATGCCTGGACACAAACCAAGACTCACACTAGCACTGTGTGCAAATGCGAGTGGTAACTGTAAGATAAAGCCACTGCTTGTCTATCATTCAGAAAACCCTAGAGCATTTAAGTCACATAACATTTAAAAAGATACCAAAACATTTCTATAATACAAAGAAGTGTAATATATATATATATATATATATATATATATTTTAAATCTATTTTTGTGTGACCAACTCTAGCTGACGGCTGTCTCGGTCAAGCTAAAAATGTTTTATCTTTTGTAACATTGTCAAGATTTGTATTTTTTTTAATAAACATTTTACTACTACTTAAAAAATATTTTCAGGAAAATGAACTAACTCTGCAGGCCCTTCCCGTCCTGGATAATGCTCCTGCCCACCCTCCGAACCTTGAAGATGACATCCTCAAAGAATTCAAGTTGTATATGTAATTAAAAAGTGTCAACCGCTATAGAGTTCAATTTGGATGACAGGGATATCAGCGCGGGTCATAGATTGCCATCTAGAATCTAGACGACAGGGCGCCCGTAGACCCCTTGCCTATCGTTTCGTCCTGCGCCGTGTACGGGATTCTTGGCTGCATAAGTTTAAAGAAGTATCAAAGCAGTCCCAGTTCAAAAATAAAGACTCAGAAAAAGGGATTTCTCTAGAGCTAATCAGTGATCAACGTGGACGTGGTCTAGTAACTGATTGTGATCATCTGGCCCCTTATTACAATTACATCAGGTTATAATTTAAGACAAATCTATGCGGACCTATGGAAGCAAAATTAAAAAGAGGTGCGAGGTACTATTTATTGTTTAGAGATGTTTTTTTTTTTTAACTTTCTTACTATTTACTTCTTAAAGTCTAAGGTTTAGGTTTTTTAAAAAAACTAGACATTTTATAAAATATGCTCAAAATACAACGAGAAAACAAACATGTACAATGCGTAGTGATTACGCCCTAGAATTTTTTAAGTTCTAAAGTGAAAAATATGTTTCTTAAGTATGGTATTGTGCACCAGACATCCATTAATTACACTCCCGAACAAAATGGTAAGGCAGCTCGTACGATGCTTTTGGCCGCTAACCTGGGTAAACGTTTTTGTGCAGAAGCCGTTATTTGTGCTACGTTTGTTCTTAACAGGATGTCTAAAAGTAATGTTGTAAATTAGACCCCTATAAAAGTATGGTCAGGCCACTACTTTGATTTCAGGTCGTTGTACCTCTTGCGAATATTATATTAGTTTAAATTCATTCAAGTTCTATTCATTCTCCCACACTGAGCTCCGGAATCAAGTTCAATTTTAACTAGAACATGATTGATGGTAACAATTTCATACCCTCATTCGATTTCATATCCATAGACTCCGGCTCCATTATTAATGAAATGTGTTCTTCAAGAATGCTCTTGCTCTGCCAGGACTTTGTTCCACCTTTGTCTTTAATAATAAAAGCTTTATCTTTCCGTCCGTCGAAGTATAAGAAAGCAGGGATTTATTGAACTCTTTCTTCTTCTGCAAATAATTTTCTTTCTATCCACGTTTCCTGCGAAGCTTTATTTTTATCAATAACTTCCAAACTGGAAGTGCTCAGAACAGCTGAAACAATGCTGCTCCTGCCCTGTCTGATACTCTGTATCTATCACAAGTTCTTGAAAATAAAGCATAGTCTACCGTAGTTTTTTAGCGCTTAGATTATCGACAGGTTTGTGGCCATGGCTGGAATTCATCGTCAATGTCTCATTGATTGGATTTGGATATAGTCATCGAAACATTAAGCATCTCTGAGCTTTCTTTATCTGGCTGACGCTGTTAGGTTTCTCTAAGACATTTTCTATTTGATGTTTTCATTCGTTTTTTTTTTTGTTACATGTTACAGCATCAACATTTTTTATCGCCATTTTTCTTGTGGTTCGTTGGTCCGTTAAGAATTTTTTTTCCCAAGACATACACTTTTATTTTTGGGACAAGTGCATTCATAAATGTTATTGCATTTACAGGATGAAAGGTCAAACAATTTTTGACTGGCTTGGAAAAAATCTTCTAATTTTTTCTTGGGTATTTTAGGGTGACCTTTTAAAAGATTATTGCATTTTTAAATGACAGACCTTTAACATTGCTTTCACTCGTTTATGTTGGAGAGTTGGAATAGAAGCTCTTGACCACATTTCTTCAATTGTTTCAACGACAATTTCCTTATACGTACGTGGGTTCTTTATCACGTTTTATCTTATGCCTTCATAAAATTTCATGACGTCTTCGTAGGTTGGCAGTGTATTGCTTTTCATATCACTTGAATTGTCAAACAACGGACAACGGACATTTCCATTTTGATCGAGTGCGATGAATGGACAATTCCAAAATGGATAATTCCGTTGAAATATCGAAATACAATTTTTTGGGTGAAAACAATACTTTTCCTATACTATAGGTAGT
The DNA here is from genome assembly GCA_001010745.2 of Gerris buenoi. Classification (NCBI taxonomy): domain Eukaryota; kingdom Metazoa; phylum Arthropoda; class Insecta; order Hemiptera; family Gerridae; genus Gerris; species Gerris buenoi. Next base: position 72,220 of record KZ652406.1, on the reverse strand, counting down.
GGGAAAAAGTAATAACCGAAATGAGCTAGAATCAACTTAAATAACAAACGAGCCTATCACAACAAAAATAACCGCAGCACATTACTTTACTGCAGTCAAAGCTTGCTGGAAAGGAAAGTTAGACGTGCGTCAACACGGGGCTCCCCCCTCCACCTCCACTCGTCTATCCTAGCCCGTCTGTCCAGCCCTACCCTTTAAGCCCAAAATATGACTCAAATCTAATAATCTAAACAAGTAACATTTAATAGCTAATACCAAAACTCAAATTTTGGTTTTACTGTGTACTGTTTCGGAAAATTTAAAAAAATGGATAGACTAAATGAAGAGTGAGTATTATTTATTTTTTGTATAATATTGATGACTTTAAATGATCTAATATAAGATGATGAGGACCTTTATCAAAGAGATATCTATATTGCACCTCCTAACTCCTGAGTTGAATATTTTTAGTGACGAAGACTCGGAGAACGATGCATGAAACCAGATTACCTGAGTCGACCCCAACTTCACTGAAGCCGAAGTTTTAGTTTTTAATACTTGTGATTTTATATTTGCATTCTCTTGTGTTAATCGTAGCTTTATTTTTTATTCTTATTCTTTATAACTTTAACACATGTTGTCAGAGATTTTTCTCTTTCTTTTATTTTCATGAGTGCCTTTCCTGTGGCTCTGCTGTAAGAGGACTCTTTACATTTTTTAATGTTAAAAAATATCAATAAATAAATTCAAATAACTTTCTCCCCCCCCCCTGATTTCACACCTCTGATACATCATATCTTATGAGGGATTTTCACCTGTTCAATTATTTGAACAATTCATTGATTTAAAAGGAGTAAATCTCATAGCTAATGAGATCAATCGTTACCTGTGGTATACAGAAAAACTGTCATGATCCAAAAATTACAGAAGAGAAAATAAGATGTTTTTTCACGAGTTACCATCATCTTCCTTCAAAAAGAATGTACTGGGAAAAGAGCCTTGATACACATATTTCTTTGTTACCTGATTCAACGAGGAGAGTTTCTTGTGAACAGATTTACGTTTTTTTTATGTCTGTAATAACGAAGATTTCAACCCTGATATCACAGATAAATTATGGAAAAGTGAGACCATTGATAGATTCGCTAAATAAAAATTTAGCTTCCCATTTTCTTCCTGAAAGAACAAGTTAGTATATAGAAATACCCAAAAAGACAGACACTTGTATGAAAGTGGAGGAATAGTAGGGCAGTGGGCAGTAGTATTGACTCTGTTTTTTGGTATATCATACTAGATGGCAGAAAACAAAATTGTTGATTTATTACTATATTATCAAAAGTAAATCAGTAGGTAGAAGTCACTGCTGGTGGCGAGGCCATATTATAGATCAAGCTATCAAAGATGTAGTTTACAACTGTGATGTGAGTCAAAATCGGTTGGTTTTCAAATTGGAATGATTAAGGGAAACGCTGGTCTAAATTACAATATTGACATGATGGGAACAATAAACAAATGTTTTTATTGGTGGTTAATAAAAATCTTTTTCACGGTGAAGTTTGAATAATCCCATTTACTTTATCCGAAACAATAATTACAAAAACTAAGGATCCAAGGGGGTTCCTTGGTCTACCAGAAATCATAGTTTCTAACAATGGCAGTTAGGAAAAGTTTGAAAATTTACTTAAAATAAATAGTATACAACACATAGTTACTCCACCTTATCATCCGGCGAGTAATGGACAAATTGAACTTTATGTTCAATCTACCAAAGAAGCTCTTAAAAAATTAAAACAAGTTGGTTGGGAGACTCGTATTTCCTTGGTTTTTATTAGCTCAACATAATACTGCCATCTGCAATCAGCTGATACAAAAGCATCGACGCTTTAAGCGTGTGACAACACACTCGTGATGGTGACGCATGTTTAACCATGATTCATGTTCCTATCATTCTTATGTTGTATTATGTAGATTATATAAAGTTATCAATAATAGTTTTGTACATTAATTAGTACTGTATTTAATCAATACCTTACATGGTGGAGATGCTGAACTCGTTTGATTTGAGACAACTGCAGTTAGATACGTAAGTGGCACAACCAGCATTCATGACAACTCAAACTGTAAGTTTTGTTTCAAGTTAAATTTCTAAGCATTTTTTTCATAAGTTCACGCTTGTATGCAATATTTAGAGGATTGGAATTCAATTATAGAAATGGCTATCGAAAGTAGCATCACGGTCAGGCAACTTGTAGCTTACTTTAGATAATTTAAAGTGTTTATTTTCGACTGTCATATTTGTACAAACAATTTTATGTATTATAAAATGAAATATATTGGCTTGTTAATGTACAAATAATACAAGGACTTCTTATTTAAAATATGGCGCAGTCGGTAGGACCCGAACCTACGCTCCCACAGGGAATTTAATTCGTTAAACATGGGTGCCAGCAATTGAGTTGAGTAAGAAATCACCAGAAATACAGGAAGCGGTCTGTATGTCACACGTTGGTTGTGAAGCAGCGAAATTATATGACACTTTTTCGTTATCAGATACAGATAGGCTAGATGTTGAAAAGATAAAGAAAGAATACGAGAAACGCTTCGTTCCTAAAGTAAACGTCTGTTATGAACGATATGTGTTTAATAAAGTAGTTCAGTTAGAAGGTCAAATTTTTGATGAATTCTTTACCGATCTCAAACTTAAAAGTAAAAATTATGGTTTTGACAAATTTGAAGATGATTTTATCTGTGATCGAATTCTTTTTGGAATCAGAAATGCTGAGGTCAGAGCAAAGCTCCTGGACATAATTGATCTTACTTTCGATAAAGGCATTGAACTCTGTAAGAAAAGTGAGAAATGTTCCTTGCAGCTCTAGGCGATGACTAAAACCTTCTACTCTAGTCGATAATATTATAATAGATAAACCATGCTAGTAAAATAGGTCCATAGATTTTAACTCATGCTCGTTCTGCAGACGAAAACATCGTCGACAATGCCCTGCTTATAACCATGTGTGCCAAATATGTAAAAGAAAACGCCATTTTGAATCCGAATGCTTTAGTAATAAAAACAAGCAGAGAACGTCTAAAAATAAGGCAGGCAGCCAGACCCAATTCATATATTATACCAAAAAATATGGTAATAAAAATATTCACGAAGTCAGTACGGATCAATTCAATAACAGTGAGAACAAAAGTGATGATGATGTTAAGAGGTTGCTCTTTATTTAGATTTAAGTGTAAAACTAATGAGGATAACCTGGCTAACATAGATCACACGAAGAACGCCGAGTTATATGGACTTGAGAGTGCGTGTATTGTTTGACTTAAGTTGTGTAATATGTTCTAATTAAAATTAATAAAAAGAGTTATTCAATGTGTCCCTGAGTTTTTTATTTATATCATAGAGTTAAATAATATAACATGGCGCAGTCGATTTATCGTTATAACTCAGACGGGATTTTGCTCAGTGTCAAACGGGTTATTTTGTTTTTACGTATTTTGTTCAGTGTTATTAGTTCCGATAGACATTATGGCAGGTTTTTCGGAGTTCCGTCTTCCTAAACCATTACCGGTTGGACGAAAATATGGCCCAAAACTAGGTTTTATTCAAGACTCAGTTCGAGATATTTTTGAAAGCCAGCGAGAGTGAGTCCAAAAGTGAAGACATTAAGATAGCCAAATTGCTTAATTTAATTGGCGAGGAGGCCTATGAAATATACAAGACGTTTCAACTGATTAAAGAGAAAGAGACACTAGAGTCGGTACTACAACATTTTGACAAACATTTTATGCCGAAGAGGAACGAGGTATATGACAGGTTTAAATTCTTCTCGCGTTGTCAGAAGAAGGGCGAGCCTTTTGATCTTTTTCTTAAGGATATTCGTATATTAGCGAATTATTGTAATTTCGGAACGCAACTGGAGAGTCTCTTGCGAGATCGCATTGTTCTTGGAATTGCTGATATTGACCTGAGAGAACTGATGCTACGCATGCCAGACTTACAACTAGAGAGTGCCATCAACAGGTGTCAGGTGAGTGAATTGGCGCATAGGCAGGCAAGTGATGTGGGAGGCAGCTTACAACCCAAGTTGGAGGTAAACGATATAGCAAAGAAGTCCGATGTAAAGGAGAGAAAAGATTTCAAATCAAATGGAAGCAGGTATAACGAGTCAAAAGAACATCACACACATGGTAATATTAATCAGTTTAAATGTTCTAGATGTGGGAATCCTCACAAAAAAGGTAATTGTCCAGCTTATCAAAAAATCTGTGCTAAATGTGGCATTAGGAATCATTTTGCAGCTATGTGTAAAGGTGTGTTTAAACCAGAAGCAGTAGGGGAAATTAATAAGAGACAGGGTAATAGTCAAGTAGAAAACAATTTATTTGGGGGTACATATATAGTTGATAACATTGAAGGTAAGTCTCAGGGAACTTGGGTTACTAGAGTGAAACTAGGCAAGGGTGAAGTAGAATTTAAGGTAGATACTGGAAGTCAATTAAATCTTTTAGCTAAAAAAACTTTAACGGAATTAATGGGGAATGTTAAACTTGATCCAACGAATATTAAAGTACAAACTTAAGAGGGATTCGTTATTGAGCCTGAGGGTAAAGTGCTAGTAGATATAGAGTGTAATATATAAAAAACACAATAGAATTAATTGTGATGAAGCGTGATAGTTGTACACCAATTTTGGGGTTAGAAGCGTGTAAATTGTTTAGGCTAATAAAGAGGGTAGAAGAAATTAAAATGGATGGTAAAAACAAATTTGTCACAGAAAATTTGGATGTATTTACTGGGACCGGACACTTTCCTGTTACAGCTACTTTAGCACATGACATTGAATGTCAGCCGATAGCTAAGCCGCCAAGACGCATACCTTATGCTCTTAGAGATAGATTGTTGAATACACTTAATGACATGACAAAACGAGGGCTAATTGAAAAAGTAGATAATCCCAAGGGTTGGGTTAGTCAATTAGTAATTTTAGAAAAAGCAGACAAGAGTTTACGGCTTTGTCTGGATCCCAAGGATCTCAATAAAGCACTATTGAGAGATTACATTGAAATCCCTAAGGTATCGGAGTTGACCACAGAGCTTGGTGGTAAAAATTTTTTCTCGGTATTTGATGTGCGAGAGGGTTTTTACCATTTACGGTTGGATGATAAGTCATCTGAATTATGTACCTTTAGTACGCCCTTCGGGTGTTATAAGTTTTTAGTTCTACCTTTTGGAATAAAAAGTGCCCCAGAAAAATTTCACAAGGTATTCCGAATGTCAGAGTGTATATTGATGATATTTTAGTGGCCTCTGACACGGAAGAAGAGCATGATAATACCGTTCGACAAATCCTTAAAATAGCACGAAAGAATAACATTAAATTAAATCCAGGAAAAGTGCAGTACAAACAGGATAAAATTAAATATTTAGGGTTCATTTTTAGCAAAAAAGGTATTGAGGTGGATCCAGGAAGAATTAAAGCCATACAGGAAATGGAAAATCCAAGAAACAAAAAAGAATTGCAGCAAGTGTTAGGATGTTTTAATTACTTACGACCATTTTTAGATAACCTAGCACAGATGATAGATCCATAACGGGAATTACTGAAAAAAATGTAGGGTGGCAATGGTTGCCAGTCCATAGTAAATCCATTGATAGATTAAAAGCAGCGCTAGTGGATGCACCAGTGCTTGGGGTATTTGATCCTAAACAACCATTAATTATTAAGTCAGATGCCAGTCAGACAGGACTTGGGTGTTGCCTAATTCAACAAGGAAGGCCGTTGGCCTATGCCTCGCGTAGACTATCTGATAGTGAGCAGCACTATGCACAAATAGAGAAGGAGATGCTTAGTATTTTATTTGCGTGCATTAAATATCATTATTATATAGTGGGATCTAAAGTGGAGGTTCAAACAGGATAAAATTAAATATTTAGGGTTTATTTTTAGCATTTTATTTTATGGTCATAGCATAGGGAGAATTAAGTACTATGATGATTTTGAGGAATTAAGTCAGGGGACTAATAAAAATCAAGGAATAAATAGCAGTCATGATTTCAGGGGATTTGAGAATACTGAAATAGAGGAACATGGCTGGTGGAAATTTAGAGACATGTGCAGGGCAGAAAAGAGAACAGGGAATATAATGAAAACTATAAAGGGTAGAATTATTAAACCGCATAAAAAAATCAATCTGTAATGTTGAAGAAATGTGTATAATGTTTTAGTTTTGTTTAGTTAAATTCCATAATGTATATTAGAGGTAATTTTTATTGTTTTTGTTAAAGAGATGCGATTGTGTAGCTTAAAGTTAAATTTATTGTAAACAATTTATTATTATCATAGAGTCTACTAAATTCTTAGTAGTACAGTCTAAAGAAGTTTATAATACCGATCATTTGTATTGTTTGAATTATGTTTAATTTAAATTTTACTTAGCCAAGTTTTAATTGTTTGTTTAATTAATGTAAAATTTTAATTTAAAAGGGGGAGGTGTTAAGAGGTTGCTCTTTATTTAGATTTAAGTGTAAAACTAATGAGGATAACCTGCCTAACATAGATCACACGAGGAACGCCGAGTTATATGGACTTGAGAGTGCGTGTATTGTTTTACTTAAGTTGTGTAATATGTTTTAATTAAAATTAATAAAAAGAGTTATTCAATGTGTCTCTGAGTTTTATTTATATTATAGAGTTAAATAATATAACAGATGATGATAGTTTTTATGTATAATATACATAAAAACTATCCCCTTGGATGGTTTCCATAGGTTCCCTCCTCTACCACACTTTCAGAATAGCTAAGATCGGGTTCAAAATTCACGTTAAAATCATGTGTTTCATTAAGGGCGATAATATCTTTGTCAGTCATTTGGTTAGTTTCTCTTTCCTCTACCCCAGTGGTTTCGGAGACCATTTTACAATATTTAATTTCATGGAATATCTCGATGTCCCTTTTTTAATCATTTACACTATTAAAAATCGATTTGTTTACCTCTTCTTCTAAAATAAACTCCAGATCCGCAATAGGAAGTAATTCTTCATACGTTGATTCATTGAAAGTGGAATTCATGGATGTCAAATTTAAGCTCTTTGCTGAATTATTTACAAATCTCTACCATTCTGCGCCCTGTGCTAGTCATTCTGCCTGTGACACAAAAAGAGTAGAAGTTAAATTATTTCATACTTCAAGAAAGTCTACCTCTTTCTCAGTGCTGCAGGTAAAACTTAATTCTATTTAAAAATGAAGTTGTATGTCCTTTACTTTTTTAATAATCAATAATAATACTTGTTATTGCATGCGGTATTATAATAATATTTTTGTATCAGAATTAACAATAAATTTAAAGTCAAAACCTCTTAAGTAAGCCCACCTCAAAAAACCTGTGAATTTTTAAAAACAAAACCTCGTATCTTTTTTGGTTTATTTAAGGATTTATTTAAGTAAGTATATTCATCTTAACTTATAAATACAATGCAAATTCTGTAAAATAAACACTTAATAGTCAATTTAATGCAAAAAATACTATTTTTTAGTAAACAAATGTGTACTTACGTCAAAAGTACTCTGCCAACCTATGGACCACATGGGAAACAAGAAAGATAAGAGGTTGTGGAACCAAAAACAGCTGGTTCTAGATAAGAGGTTTAGTATTTAGTCACTAGATGGCAGAAAGCATCAGATTTCAAATTTAAAACCTTCACTAATCGATAGCTCGTCATAAATGTCAACTATAACAAGAGAAACGTGCTCAGGTGATTAGCTTCGGTCGATAAAATGGACTTGAGGGCCTTAATGCTTGGCCAGATAATTTTCGCGTTGAAGCTTCCCGTGCTAGCATTGTTGGAGCGATACAGGAAAAGATTGGTGGCGAAGCAAAGATTAATTCAGCGGATACAGTTTTAGTTCGTGGTCAGAGTTCGAAGCACAGTTCAAATCCACGTTCATAGGTGTTTCAAATTTATCTGAAAAATGGCGGGCTCTAAGTTCGCGTGAGCAAGGACCTTATGAAGACGTAAATGATTATTTTCATGCCAAAAAAAGACTATGTCGTGCGTTGGACTTACTGTTTTGTGAAATTAAAAATATTATTGCAGAAGGTCTTCGGTCTTGAGACCTAAGTCTACATTTATTATCGGTGCACGAGTATAATGTAAATAAAATTTTTCAGGAAATCAAAAATTTTGAGAAAATGACACTAAATAGACGAAAGCACCTCTGTCCACCAATCACGAATCTAGACTTCAGGAGTAGGAGATAGACTTCATTTTGGAAACTATGATAGTAAAATACTTCAACCTTTGGATTTGCCAATTGTAGGTGTTCCTAATAAATGTAAAGTTATGTGTAATGAAATGTGTGTTATACCAGAAAATCCATAAATGGTGTGAGAACCTATAAATGAACCTATTACAAAGGAGATGTTGAATGTTGGTGAATCTGTATGTAATGAATTAACAGATTTGGTGAACTAAAACAGGTCATTTTTTGCACGAAACATTCTTGAAATTTCCTGCACTTTCCTGATAAAAATGGGCATAGAGGACACTAACATTCCAGTCAGAAGTAAACCTTATTAAGAGACCAAACCCAAAGTGAAGAAATATCGAGAGTGATACATGAGTTGTGGTATTGCCAAGGATACTGTATCTTCATATGCATCACCAGTAATTTTGAGGCCGAAGAAAAATGGAGTAGGTTGAGTGGTGATAGATTACTGAAGACTGAAAATAGCCTGTATGAGTTTGCTAGACTTATGCAGAAGGTGTTAGGTCCTTTGAAAAACAAAGAGATGTCTTTTGGGTTGTAGATTGTAGATGATACATATTAACATGCTTACAGTTGGAATGCAATGATGGAGATGCTGACACGTGTACCTGAGAGAATGAAAGCCGCGGGACTGACCCTTAAAATTAATCAAATGTTATTTTGGCAAGAACGAGGTAGAGCTGACACATGGCGCACGGGCCTAAACGGGGTACGCGTGCGCACTACCGGGGGTCGCGCCGCCTGTCAGGACGCGACCAGCCCGGGGGTAAATTAGGGGCTGACGTTGTAGACACGGTCGCCACTTCCTCTTTGTAGAGAAGGAAGAAACTCCATGCTCCCTGGCTTTGACGTAATAATAATAAAGGGAGAGATAGAACTCTATATATATCAGAGATAGATAAACCTAATGGCTGACAGTGGTGCCCCGAAAGCGGATGTGGATAAAGGGGGAGAGCGGCTGAGAGTGGTAACCCCTCAGCGGTATAGGGTAAATGGTTATCCGTGGTCCCCTGATAACGGGAAGGGGGCTAAAAGGAGTGCTAAACAGTGGTGACCCATCTAGCGAAACATTAGCAAGTGTTAAAATTAGCAAGTGCTGCCGCAGGTCTCTCGACCAAAGCAAAGACCCTCAATTACTGTTTTTCTGGTCTCGGCAAAAGTTAAGTTAGTTTTTCACTTGAATCCTGGAATTCATAATTCTGAATGAACAACGTTTGCCTGTTTTCCTATAAAAGCTTTCTTTAAAGCACTCACAAAGTCACACCAATTTCCAATTTTTTCCCCACAAACCAATTTTTGGCAGTTCCGACGATCTAACATTCTCTAATTTTACAGTTGCTGGCCAATTATGTAGTGCCGCAAGTCCTATAATATGATCTAACTGTAGTGGGTTAAAAAAGGAAGGGAAGTATGTAAGTGATAACAGAGAGAGAGGTTACAGAGAGAGTATGAGAGGAGAGTTCTTTTAGAGTTGATTCCGGGATATTATTAAGATTATTGATTTGAATTGTGCTTATTATTAATTGATTTGTGTTTCTTTTAGTTGGACTATTAATAATAATTTGATCAAAACCAAATGAGTGTTGTTTTATTTTTATTTTTACTCTGCCTCCTACAATTTCAGAAGTGGGATTGTGTTCTCTTCTCTTTTGAAAGTCGGCGTATCCGCGTGTTTTTTGTTTACTGACTAACTGTTATTTATTAACTGAAAGTTCTTTTTTGAGTTGTCGTTTTTATTTTAATTTCAAGGAAGTTTATTGTTTTGTTCAGACATTTTTAACGTTATTGTTTTTAAACAGTATCCGTGTGTTTTTTTGTTAACTGACAAACTCTTATTTATTGAGTGAACGTTTTTTTTTTTAAGTTGCCGTTTTATTTTTAATTTCGAGGAAGTTTATTGTTTTGTTTAGACATTTTAACTTAATTTTTTTTTTTTAAAATGAGTGATATGGAGGAAGTAAATTTGGTCGGCGATGTTAGTGATAATGACTCAATATGTACTGAAAAGGCTAAAAGGATTTTGGGAATTAAGAGTACTACGGAACTGCCGAATTCAGGTAATAGTGAAATACTTAACGTACTCCTACAACAGAATAAAATATTAATCAACATGATGATTAAGAATTCAGTTCCTGAGTACAAAATCATGCCCGATTATAACAAAAATATTCCCAAGTTTGATGGCCGTGGTGATAGTATTACCGCTATTGACTGGCTAGACACTATTCGTAGAATTGGAGATCTCCAAAAATGGCCCTCACCATTTCGTTTGGAAGCTGTTAGGTCTGCTATGGTTGGGCCCAGCTATTAATTGGTTTTATATGCATCAGTTCAAAGACTGGGCTGAGTTTGAGAGTTTATTTTTAAAGTAGTTTGGAGCTGAATCTTGTCAATCAGAAAGATGGATGAAACTTCATAAAAGACTACAAGTGAGAGGAGAAAATGTTATAGATTATTTTCTTGATAAAAGTAGACTTTGTTCAGCACTTAACCTTCCATTTAATGAAGCAAAACAAGAGATAATAAAAGGTCTTTGGTCGAAGGATTTAAGTCATTATTTACTGGCCAAGACTCATGAGGGAATAGATGAACTATTTGCTGACATAAAAAATTATGAAAAAATATTTTCATATAAAAGGAGTGAATTCAGNCTGCAAGCACGACATGTTTTTTTCTACAACGATGGTTTGTTCCCCCACTTAGAGTTGGAATATTTTGAAGTATTTGGTATCGTTTTAAAGCTTAATAATAGCGCAAACTTTTCCCAACTTTGTACGCATTTCTCTCATTTGGGTCATAGCAAAGAGTGCGCTTAGAGTTTTTCAGATTTTTTAAAAAAAATCTATTTTTTTGTTTTCAAACAGCTTTTGGTTACACAAAAAAATGCAACAAGTTAATTAAGATATACATACTTTTATAGGAACTTTTTTGCTCTTTCCAACGATGGTTCATTCATTGTTCTAAGATTAATATTTTTTCAGTATTTCAGTTTTTTACGGTAAAGGTCGATTGTTTTTAACACAGTCTATTTTCGCTTATAGTTCCTACACCGTTGAGAATTGGACTATAGCTTATATGAACTTTTTTGCTCCAAATGACCTGTAGATATACCCCCTTTTCTATGNTATTTTCATATAAAAGGAGTGAATTCAGCAGGCAACCATTGATGATGGATAAAAGACCCGAAGCTGATGGTAAAGTTAATGATAGAGGTATTATTATGACTAAAAATGAACCACCTAAGCCTATTCCTAAATTTAATTCTGTAATAAAATGTTACAAGTATTGGGAAGATAATGTGTGACATTGAAATAGATGGTGTGTCTATTAATGTACCAGTGTTGATAGTACCTGACCATTGTCAAATCTATGATATAATTATTGGAAGAACCTGGACTAAACGGCCAGAATTAGCTTATGCCCGCATTGATAACAGCTTAATTATCAAATACAGAGAAGAAAGCCCATTTAAGAATATGATAGTAGAAGAGGATGAGAAGACGATTTGTATGAGAAACTAATCGTGGCAACGTGGGATTCGTAACTCATTACGATGAGCTATAATCCGGTCTGTTGAACCTCTGCCATGTTCCGTTAAGTTGACTCTATGTCGATCCAAGATCTTCGCTACGGTAAATGGTCCCACATACCTTTTATCTTAAACCATAAAAGAACAAATCAGTTTGAACTCTCTCCAATGATTCGCATGGAGTTGGTGTTACTTCTTGTGGGGCTTCCTGAGGTTTTCTATCATACTTTGCTTGTAAACAGACATCACAATTTGCTAACTCCTCCTGAATCACTCGTTGCATTCCAATCCAAAAATATCTTCGACGCATACTGGCTAACGTCTCGTTCACCCCACGGTGATTAGTTTTACCAATGTGGTACGTCTGTACTAACTCCTGTTGTTCCTGTTCATCCATAACCGTCTGCACTAGCTTCGTACATTCCACAATAACTCCTTCCGGTACTATTTTATAGGTTTCATACAACTGAACTAATTTCTGTCGCAATCCTTCCGCTACCACATAGACGAAATACGCACAGGCTGGACTTAACACTTCTCGTAGTCTTGCTGTCAGAGCTTCCAATGTAGTTTCCGTGCCAACCTTCACTTTCAGGATCCTCTGCCGACCATACCTGTGAACTTCTGAGCTTATTTCCTCACCTTCAACTTCGTCAAATAACACTTGGTTAATCTTTTCATTAATCACTTCATTTCGGGTTTCCCACTGCCGTCTCCGAGCCTCTCCCAACGAATCATCCCTACTCCTCTGAGGTTCTGGATCTTCTTCTGGTTGTTCCACTGTTTCTGTAGCCATTACATTTCGTGAGAGACAGTCAGCAACGACATTCTGTACCCCCTTTGTATGACTAATCTTGAAGGTATAGGCTGCCAACTTTTCCTTCAACTTAGTCACCCGAGCTGACGATTCCTTTAATGCTTCAACC
>KZ652406.1:48099-58621 GCA_001010745.2 Gerris buenoi | reverse complement strand
ACAGAGAGAGAGGTTACAGAGAGAGTATGAGAGGAGAGTTCTTTTAGAGTTGATTCCGGGATATTATTAAGATTATTGATTTGAATTGTGCTTATTATTAATTGATTTGTGTTTCTTTTAGTTGGACTATTAATAATAATTTGATCAAAACCAAATGAGTGTTTTTTTTATTTTTACTCTACCTCCTACATAACCAACCTGTGGGTTTAACCGTCGACTCTGTACCTTTAAATGATGATTAATCGTCTCAAGAATCCTATTTTGAGTCTCTTTGCCGCTCCCCATAACGACAGTGATAGGGTCGTTAAATATTTTGTCATATTCTTGTCGTCTACGTCTTTCTTCATTGTTTATACAGACACTTGTTATAGTTCATTAAAATAAAATACTAACACAAAATAATAACTCGCGGTAAAGAAACTAAACGGAAACAGTCCATATCTCACATCAACTCGCGATAAGATAAGTCCATGTCCATAACCTACTTGTGGCAGCACGTGACCTATTTAAAAGGGTGGTCCAAACGTGATCACTATCACTACGATCGTTACTAAAACACGAACAAAACAAAACTGGCTTGGAGTTAACCACGGCTTTTTGTCACACTATAACATTGAAAAATTATTTTCTTTTGCTTTGATTTATTTATTTTTATAAAATGTCATTTGTATGTTTTTGTGTACATTTTTATGCTGTCCTAACATGTCAATGTCTACTTTACATTCTTCTTGGACAGGAAAGGTGAAGTTGGTGTTCGCCATGGTAACTCGGTTACTACCCCAATTCTTTTCAAGAATCTGTTTGATTCGAACAAAGTATTTGAGAATATTATTATCCGTGGTTTTGTGGTGCAACAATTAAAACCCTTTTTCCATTCTTTAACATAATAGTTTTGTTTTCTTTTGAATTACACCAATAAAAACCAACAGGTTATGTGCCCAGGACGTTCCATCGCGTTTTGTGAATAAAAAAACTGTTGTAATTCTGAGAAACCACGTGAGTGGAAGTGGAAAGTGTTTGTGTAACTTAAAATTAATAACTAAAAACTTTATTAAAAATGTGAGAAACCGATCACGCTTTTGCGAACATTGAGAAACTAATACTAAAGGGAGGGATAATTTCCAGCTTTGGAATTTTCAAATAAAAGTTCTTTTTCGTGCTCATAGAGTTTTCGGTGTGATGAACGGCGATGAAAAATATGAAGAACATGATAAGAACGAAGTAAAAAAAAGGTGGATAAAAAAAGATGCTACCGCGCAAAAAGCCATCGTAACAACAGTAGATAGATCAGTCATGATGCACATTCTCAATTGCGATACTGCTCATGATATGTATCAAGATTTGCTCCGTCTACGATTGATGAACAGAAGAATTGTAAATTGTTGCATACTTTTTCAATATGAAAATGGAACCCAAAGAAGATATCAGCTCATACGTGAGTAAGTTAAAAAACTTATCTTACCGCCTAAGAAATTATAACAAAATAGACGATTCTATGCTAGTTAATAAAATACTTGTCATATTGCCGACTACATACCGACACTTTATTAGTGCCCGGGAGTCCACTCCTTTATCTGACACGACTCTCATGAGCAGATCTCCGAAGGGACAAGATTTAAAACACATGACAAGCCTGTTGAAACTGTTGCTTTTAAGAGTGAAAGTAAGGTTGTTAAAAACAAAATGCAATGTTATTAATGTAGAAATTATGGACATATGGCAAAAGACTGTTAAAAGCAATCATGCTCGATCTTCAAGAAAAATAATCATGTAGAACAAAATTGTTTCTTCCATAAAAAAAGTTAAAACTTCTAAAGTTGCCTTTTATGTAAATGACGGCAGAAATATTAATTTCAATAACTGTGAGTTTATCGTCTATTCTGGCTGCACGTTTCACATGACGTCAAATAAGAGTGTTCTTACAAATATTAAATCAACTAATAGGTTTGTTCCAACCCCGCTATTTGTACCGTCCTTTGTATCGTCCCGCGGATCGTTCGGGAATCGTTTAGGACAGGTTTTATACGCATGCGCTAACATTGTACTGTAATAAAACCATGTCAGGTTGGAACGAGTTCATGACTATAATTCACACTGTATTAAAAACATTCAAGGAAACCTAATAGTTAGAGAACCTTCCTGTTGATATTCGTGACGATTGATATAACTGCGCATGTCATACAAACCAGTACATGGTATTGTCAGAGGATTGTTGGGACCATACAGTGACGGTTCGCAAACGATCCCTGCCGGGGTAGGAACAGTTTCGTGTACGGTACGAAACACTGTCCCAAATCAGCTTGGAACGGCTTTTATCTATTGCGCATGACGGTGACGATCCCGCGAACGGTACAATGCTCGGTTGGAACAAACCTAAATAATATCGGTACAGCTAAGAAAGACGTTTCTATGCAAGTGCAAGACAACACAGAGATGCTGAGTTCAGTTCCTGTATCTTAAAAAATACCCTGTATCACAACTTGAATCCAATTTGTTATCAGTTAATAAAATCACCGAATGTGGTGGTGAAGTTGTTTTCACTAAAGAAACCGTAAAAAACTTGAAGAATAAAAATGTGATATTGGAAGGTAAGAAGAACAATCAAGGACTATTATGCATTAAATTTAGTTAAAAATGATCACGCCTGTATCTCTAAAAACAATGATGTATTTCAGTGGCACAAATACATGTGTGGACCTCCAATACACGTTGAACTTTAGGCTGATGCTTAACCGAAATTTCTTAAGTTTCGTCCAGTGGCTTTTCGAATTAAAGATAAAGTTATTGAAGCTCTAGATAAGATGGTTGCAGATGGGACTCTGTGCGGTTCCGGTTACTAAACCAGATGGCTCTGTCCAGATTTGTATGGATTATTACCCACGATTTCAGAGGTGGTCACAAATCTGGCTGGTGGAACGATATTTAGTCAACTTGATGCTCGCCAGGCGTACAACCAGTTTTTAGTTGATGAACCTACTTCAGAGGAATTAACTGTGGCAGCCTGAGTGACGGATGTCAACAAAAAAAATATTATAAAAAAATGTTTTTTTATTGTTGACATCCGTCACTCAGGCTGCCACATAAATATAAATACTATCAAAGGATTATTCAAAGTAAAGAAACTACCCTTTGGACTAAATGCAGCACCTGCTCACTTTCAAAAGTTTATTGATTCTCGGATCCAAGGAATACCAGGGGTAGCTGCTTTTTTAGATGATGTTATTCGACTTTGTTGTTTACATTTGTAGAAATAACACACTACGAAAATTGCTCTTAATAATTTGATAATAAAATAAGTTAAAAGTTTATCACAACTAAAATAATTCGGTCTGAACGAGTTCTCCAGATCGGTGCGACTCTTCGCATCATTTGGTGAGTGAATATTTCAGTTTATTTCATGTAGGATGACGGATTCTTTCAGCCAGTTCCCTCGAGGAGCAGGAAGAAAAAACGTAAACAAATGGTTCCATCACAGGTTACCATAGAAACCTCTAATAAATACGACAGCTTATCTGACACAGACTCGGCCGAAGAGAATATAATGGATTTCGAAAATCAATCTCAACAAATAATTAACAATAATAAGAAAAAATTTGCAATGCCTCCTATCATTATGTTAGCGCAGTTCCAGTAACATGCCGCCTTTATTAAAAATATTAAAAAAGATCTTAAGGGAGAATTAAAGCTAAAACAAAAGAGAGATAAAATTCTAATTTATACTCAAAACGCTGACGATTTTAAATTAATGCAAACTTGTTTTAATAAAAAACTAAGTTATATACTTTCCTTCCGAAAACCGAAATCGGACCCAAGTACATTGTACGTCTACCACCGACCACTACTACCACTGAGATTAAAGAAGACGGCCAGACACAATCTAGATGTTGTGCATATAAAGCAATTCGAAACAAAGGATGACGATGGTAACTCTGTCGGTAATTCTTTATTTCTAATATCGTTTAAACCGGGGACTCTGATTAAAACTATACTAGATGTAAAAACTATAGCTGAACTGCAGAATCTCATGGGAGAAATACATTAATAAGAAGCTTGCCACAAGATGTTTTCGATGTAGGGCTTCGGACATGTCGCCCTGACCTGCCATAAAAAGGTAAAATGTGATAAGTGCGCCGGGGCACATGACTCTAGAGAATGTAAATTAACCGTGTCAGACAAAATAATTTTAAATGTGCTAATTGTAATGAAAAACATGACGCTTTCGATCAAAATTGGGATGTTTTTAGTCAATTGCAATTAAAAGAGCCCAGAAACTTAATATACCTACAGGAAAAATAATGTAATCCTCGCGGACCTTTACAATTCAGCGCAAAGACTTTCCAGATGCTCTAAATCGGAACATGGCTCAACACCAGACTCCAGCCTGGCCGAGACCTTCCTTGAATCGCTTTCCTCGACTATTTTTATACCAACGATTCTGCCTTAGGCAAATCATCACGTGACTCGACTGCGCATCTAAAGTTTTCGAATTCGTCTGGTAAACTATATAGTAGCATAATCGCTAGCAAATCTTAATTTATAGCAATATCGAGATCTTTTATCTATGATATTGAAGAATTTGTTCACATGCTCCCGAACATCTTCACCGCTTTTCATTTTATTTGACGTATGCTATTTTAACAAGTTCGCTTTCCTAGCGGGCCCTTTCGACTGATGAATACTAATGAAGCTTCTGCCACATTTAATTGGAGGTCTTACAGTCTAATTTGCTTAAGACCCGAGGGAGGGATGGCTAAGATAAGATGCGACCTAACTTTCCTATTAAAAAGCTTCGGTCTTTTCTTCCGGCTTTTTCTTCGTACCGTCAACGTATTCCCAAAGATCGTTTTTTACGAGGAGTGCTTCGACTTGAATTTTCCACGTATCAAAGTTTTCTCTACCAAGGGGTTCAATGCCTACATAATTGAGGTTGGCCATGATATTCAACGATTTTTTTATTCTCTTTGAAAGTATAAACTAAAAATAATGTAAATAAAAAAAATTACCTCACCCATCGACCGCGATATCTTCTGGGCAAAGACTTGGCTCCCGATTAAAGCTGTAGCCTGGTAGTTATCAACCACGACAGGAACCAGTATCTTAGAAGCACCAGGCAGAGTACGTTGTAATTTGGTAAATGAGTCAGCTCAGTATAAGAAGGTTAGAGTACTACTTGACGTCTCAACTACTAAATTTAACTACTAATTTGTTGACTAATAAGGACAATTTCCAACTAGCTTTTTGCAACCTTTCAGGGTTAAATTTAATACGTTTTTCGGGGCAAAATTTTTGTGTGCATATTGTCCCTATTTACTTAAACTGTAACGACTGGAAAACTTGCTTTGAAGACATTACCGATTTTCTTACTCGAAATCAGAATCTAAATCTTTTAATAATTGGGGATATGAATGCACGTATCGGTGAGGAACAAGGAATTAATAATAAGGAAGTACTTGGTGAAAACGAATGGAATATCCTTAGGGAGAGGAAATCAAAAGATAAGATTTTGAATTCAAGGGGAAAAGAACTGTTGAATCTGTGTGACGACCACAGTTTGGTAATATTGAATGGACGAATAAAAGGCGACGATAAAGGCGAATTAACGTACATCAGCGCCGTCGGCAGTTCCGTGATAGATATGGCTTGTGCAAGTAAAGACGTCCTAACATGGATCGAGTCAAATGAGAGTTCTCTCACAACCATTTTCTGGTCATTTACCACTGGAAGTAAATTTTCAAGTGCCATGCACTTCAAAGAGTGAATCAAAGTATGTACAGATTTCACCCAAATTAAAGTGGTCTAGCAAAGATGATGAGACTTATTCAAACAACATTGTTCAAAATCTTAGCAAATATNAATAAATAAAAGATGTATCCGTGGCTGTGTATAGTGTATGTGATTAGGTATTTTTAAGAGTAGAAAGTTATATTATATGTAAATAAACAAAACTATAGCCATTATCAGCATGATGTTATTATTCAAATCTATTAAAACTCTGTACCAACTCCCGCTCACGGCCTAAGGCCAAGCTGTATTATGTTCTCTTTATAATTTTTATATGTTTATGAATTATGTATGTATATAATAAACATTATTATCTATCTATCTATCTATCTACTAAATTCTGCTCAGTATGTAATGATGTCACTGCCTGCTAATTTGATTTATACCTGCCAGACTTACAAGCCCTTTGAAAATGTCCCTTTTTTGAACAATTTTTACAAACTGCGTTCTTAGCTGGGTAGGAACCACGAAGATGGAAGGAGGAATTTCAATTATAGCACAATTTATTAACCGCAGCCATGGTAGACAGGTTTTAGACCATGGATGGAAGGAGGAATTTCAATTATAGCACAATTTATTAACCGCAGCCATGGTCTCGGGAGCTTCCAGATTTTGTCCTCCTCCCTCAGTCGAAATTTCATTGTTTTCAGGTTGAGAAATGAAGTTTATTTAAGGAGGGTAGATGGATAAGCCCACGTATTGGACTCAAGAGACCTTGCCCAATTAAATGCCTCATCGAAAGTCAAAGATATGTCCATTGTAATCCAGTGATGAATGAGTCCCGAATATACTCATCTCTGTTAAACTCAGCAGTTACAGCCTTAAACCCACAGTCCCTGACCATAGATTTGAGTTGTTCTAAAAATTGTACAATAGTTTCTCCCAGCTTTTGTCTTTGAGTAGCTTATTGATGCCTTGCAAGTATCTCATTTACTGGTTTTATATGTGCTGATTTTAATAATGCAATAGCATCATTGAAGGTACCGCAATCACTTATTCTATCATAAATAGTAGCACTTACATTGTTTATGAGTACTTTCAGCTTATTCCAATCTGATAACCGCTCGTTAGAAATATATTTGTTTTCTGCCAATGCTTTCACTCCAGTCATGCAGTATGCAAGTTCGGATCAATAATTAATTTCTCCACCCCCTGCCCTGTACCCCCACAATCAGTTTGATTTTTCGGAAGAAGAGAACTAGTTAACTTATGATGGCTTCAAATTGGTAAATTATTATCTTTGTAAGACTGTACATTGGTTTGTTTCGAATTGAGTTAAGGGCAATGAGTTACATTATGAATGACATCGCCTCAATGCTGTTAGCAGGATTATTATTTTCTTTTTTCTTTGAGCATTTATAATTTTCTTTGCTTTCATCCAGTTCAGCTGTTCAAACTGTAATAGCAATATCCACCATCTTTTTCCCACTTGACATAATACCTATAAAGTATAAAGCACTTCTTAAGGAACACAAAGAGACACCTATGTAATATAACATTTTCATAAAATAATTAAATTATTAAAAACTAAAGCTATTATGTCTATGTTGCAGTAGAATCTTATTATAACAGACAATTAGGAGTTAAAGGTTGTCCACTTTAATGAAAGTCCGGTTTATAACAAATATAAATGTAATAAAGGGTTAAAATCATTGAGAGCACAATAAACAATATTGGCACTAAAACAATATTAGTCGGATGTAAACGAAATAATAAAGATTACTAAAAAAATCTAACACGGACTCGCGCAGTGAAGTGTTAGCTCACGTGAATTAAGTGTTGTCAAGGAACACCTCAAAGATATGAGAAGACCCATATAAAAACCTACCTACTAGGAACTGTAAAGTACAAAACTCAGCTAGATAAAACCCCATGCGGAACAGCTTTAGAATGGTTACTAAGCCCGCAACACACGATTTTCTAGACTCACTTACATAACCTTTATCTAATATATCGATGTAGCATATAGTATACAATAATCTTTCGATGTACCGAATTTATTCTGTGTCATGGTCTACTGTAATATCAAATCGTCTGTCAGTCCAGTCAATATCCCTAATTATAATTAAAAACTTAATGAATCTGTCTTCGTTTGTCTGTTTCGTCAACCTGGTAAACAAAAATTCAGCTAAGTACGTCTGTGAAAGTGAGGCAGTCTGTTGTAAGTCGGTAAAGTCGCTTTTATATGCCTCCAAGTCGATTTTATTGTGTTTGTATGTACGTTAGTCGTCGGGTCTACAAAGTATAGAGGGGGTTAACAGTCAAATGGTTGTACCCCTGTTGTCCTAATCTGTCATAAGCTCTCCAGCAGTCACTGTAAATAGTTGTCCCCGGCAAAACCCACTGTTGAATTAAGTCAGTCAAGGTGTCAGCTGTCCTATCATGTACTGCTACCAAAAAAAAAAAATCTTCCGATTCCCGTTCAACCCCTCTAAAAACCCATTGCCCTTCAACCAAATGTCCCCTGTTATATTTACGTATACCAAATTTAGATTCGTAAATTTCTACTATTTTCACAATCCCTCCTATTGCAGTCGAGTTAGTCTCTATGTAGTCGATTAAAGTTTCACTAATAAAATTTGTCCTCTCCGTCAACAAGTAAATAGTCACAGTCAAGTAGTTAGTTATTGTCCTGTCCGTTCAATAAAGTAGTCCCGTCAACACCTCAACCTCCTGCAAATATTCTAGCTAGCATCAACACATCAACATTATCTGATAACAACTCAACTGTTGTATTAGGGACAGCCATTGCCCTAATGCAAGATATCAAAGGATGTTATCAACCTATACGTTTAGTGATAGATTCTGGCAGTCAATATTCATTTATCACCAGACAGTGTGCCAGAAGACTTGGTCTTAAAGTATCACCGTTATCGAGATCTATAGCTGGAGTTGACAAGCACCACTTATCGAACCCCAAGGTAAAACATTGTGTAATCTTAAATATATAGAATTTTCATGCACCACACTTAAAACTGAAGCAGTAGTTGTACCTTCAATAACTTCTTACTTACCTCAGTATCAACTTCCACTTGAATTATCTACTAAATATCAACACCTAGATTTAGCGGATCCAAAATTTAACCTTCCTGGACCTATAGATTTTTTGTTGGGTGCAGATTTATTTACAGAAATTATCAATCAAGTAGACGATTCCTCTTTAAATGACAGACACCTACTTCCAACCATTTTTGGATACGTGGTGATGGGTAGGTTCCAAACAGTTAACGTAACTCCCCCATCTTTATCCTTATTCACATCAAATCAAGATCTAAATTCAATCATGTCAAGATTCTGGGGAATGGAGGAACAGAAGAAAGAAAAAAGTTCAGAATCAATTATTAGCGAACAACATTTTAAACAGACCCATTACCATTTACCATCGGGACGCTACGTTGTAAGGCCTCCTTTCAAAGAAGATGATTTTGAATTGGGACTATCTAGAGACAGAGCATTTAAAAGGCTCTACAATGTTGAATGCAAACTATCTAAGTCTTCATCTTCATGAATTACAAAGAACTTTTTAGGGTGGGCGGAAGAATCAAAAATCACACCTGATGAGAAACACCAAATTTTATTACCAAAGCGGTCACACTTCACATCTCTGATTATTCACCACCTTCATCAAGAAAATTTCTATTTTGGCCCAGCATCTTTGCAATCTATTTTGAATCAGAAATATAGGATACCTTCAGCTCGAAACCTAATACGATTGTGTAAATCAAAATGCCTCACCTGCATCCGCATGACTAAGAAACCTCAAGCTCCTTTCATGGGCAATCTTCCTTCCACTCGATTTCCACAGGTAAGAACTTTTTATACTTGGTGGTGTAGATTTTGCAGGGCAATTTTAATGTAAAGAATCCACTCGAAGGAAGTCACCTACCACCAAATGCTATCTATGTCTATTTATACGTCTCTCTACCCGAGCAATTCACCTATAGATTGTATCATCAATATCAACAGAAGCTTTCTTAGGTGCAATGGACAGATTTCTATCACGAAGAGGAGTACCCGCTCAACTTTTATCAGACAACGGCACCAACTGAATACGTCTGAAACCTTCAACAGCAAAAAAAGTGGACACAATCATCATCTTTAAAGAAGGGAGATTTAGTCCTTCAAGAATTAAACACTCCAACTTTAAAGTGACCACTTGCCAGGATTGAATCCAGGAGCCGATGGAATTCCCCGTGTAGTCACAGTCAGAACAGCTGCAAGAATGTACAAGCGACCAGTTACCAAACTTGTTACCTTAGAATCCTCAACATCAGACAACTTAATGGATCAAACTGCAGCATCGGCATCATATTCTTCGCAAGTTGCTTAACTGATTATTTTTAGTGGGCGGAATGTTTAATACTGTAATTAGTTAAAAATAATCAGTAATTGTTATTGTTTATAATTTTGTTTAATTTGGTTTAGTTAATCTTTGTTTAGATTTAAAGCATGGGTCTACCACAAGTAGGGCATTTGTAAGAAGAACTAATCAAACCGGCATAATTTTATCTGCCCCTGATTGTCCAATCCATGAAAAAACCCGTCATTGAAAACCATTTCACCCTCCATGGTAGTGATGAAAGTAGGAAGTGAAAAAACAAGAACAAAAAAAAACAAAGAAAAAAAAAACTCGCGATCTAAGCACCTGTAGGGCAAAGCGCGCACTGAAGGGTACTGACCGATAAGATAGGCGGGAGTTAAAAAGTTCGTTAGTTTAAAGTTCCAAGGGGGTGGGTGGAGG
>KZ652406.1:31571-47577 GCA_001010745.2 Gerris buenoi | reverse complement strand
GAAAGCTGCTGAAGAGTAGGACACAAATATATATTTGCTTTTTTAAAGTTTGCATTCCTTATTGGTTTATTACTGATAAAAAACATTGTGACCCCCCGGGGAATCGAACCCGGACTCTTGAGATCGAAGACCAGAAATCATAATTACATAATGGGTATGCTTACTCATCTACAAAACCCTAAAAAGTACTTGGGGCAAGTACTTCCCTGTGATTTTTTAGATTGTCTATCTTTTCATTAATATCTTTAATATTCTTATATCTTAAGACATTATCTATCTGTTTATCAATTTGTGTATCATATCTGTGAATTATCCTATCTCTGCCATCCTAGTTTATATCTATATCTTCATCTACTTACCTGGTATTGTACTTTTATCTTATGCTATCCTATTACACCTTCTATTCATGCATAAATTTATATTATTTCCCAGCATTTGTAATTTAATATATCCTAAATAAATACAGTCCACAAGCTTTGTAACTTTCAATTATATTATTTTGCTATTATCACCTTTAATACTATTTTTGTTAATGTTTGTAACTCTAACCTCAAAATTAAATATTCATCAGTCTGGGTAATTGGAATTGTTATATTTTCATTTCTAGTTTAATATTAATAATTACCCTCCCGAAGAAACAATATCGATAGTAGCATTTCGATATGACACTCCCCACTTTCACGCTCCGCTTCTCCCCACCCTGCAGCCAAAGTACGAAAAATCTCTGGGGCGCGTAGAATCCGACTTAGCCTAAGTTTTTTCTAACCAAAAACATAAAAACAATTTTTAATTTTTTTTACTTACGAGGTCTTACGGCTCAACCGACGATACGTCGTTATAGTCACACCTTGCTGCGAATGAGCCACATGATTATTTTGAAAATTACATTTTGTGCATGAATGAAAAGGGTTTTGAAAATCTGCTTTTAACGAATTTCTTCTTAAACATTATCCCTCATTTCTGTTTCCTCGCTGCCAACGTTATCGACGTGTATTATCATATCTTATCTCATCCGTTTAACCAACGATGATATTCCTTTTCTTACGACTACTTTGTCGGTAATAAACATTATTAGGCCATAATACCACAGCGTAGGTTTATTCACTTCATCTAGAATATAGACCACTTCTTTTTCTGTTTTTCGAACTCTGAACCTTTTTTATTTCCCTTCGAAAGGAAGCCCTAAGTAATTCGATTTCGGCTTTTATACATTTTTCATCATTATCCGGAAACACTTCCCTTCCTTTTTTCAATCAATACAACGTGTCAGGATCTATGTTTAGATAAGTTCATATTAGTCTGTTATCTATGGTAACAGTGGTCGGCGTTGTCTTGTTGAAAATAAAAAAAAATTGGATAGTGACAATGATTACTGCTTTTATGTTTCGTCAGTAGAGAAGCAAAATGGCCAAGACTGGGTAGAATTCTTATCCCTTCGTCATTTTAAAGTCACCGAAAAACATCATGCTGATTCTGGCCGAAGTAGTCATTCTCCCTTGAATAACGGAACAGAGATCTTGTGGAGAGTATCACATAGAAATTGGACACCGGCCAAGATTGTTAACAGAGTCTCTGGCAGCCGGTCTTATATCATACAAACTCCAAATGGACAGCAGTAACGTAGGAATTCCTGGTTTCTCAGACCTAATAATGAAGTTCAGGACCAAACTAGTGGAAACCACAGGAACAACTGTGGAGGCTGCTCCACCTCCACCAATTCCAGTGCCTCAGGAGCTTAGCCCACAATAAACAACATTTCACCTCAGGTGCCAGATAAGCATGAAGATATTCTTATTCCGACGCCAAGTAAATCCCCGTCGGTTATAACTTCTCTTCAGACACCAATAGTGACATCAACAGGTAGAAGAGTAATTCCCCCAACGCGCCTGGATTTATAAATGATTGTCTTATTTAAGTTTCATGTTTGCTTAATATTGTTATGTCACAGTTCAGGATCTATGTTTAGATAAGTTCATATTAGTCTGTTATCTATGGTAACAGTGATCGGCGTTGTCTTGTTCTCCATATATTATGTTCATGTATTGGTCTCACGTGTCCTTATATATTATAATAAACTATAATTATTAGCTTACAGTTGTTCCATTCTTACACAACGTAATATCGTTTTCGAGTATACTTAATATCTTTCGTTTTTATGGGATTTTTTACGGGACGCTGGTCTCGATATATATGTATAAATTCGGTCCAGAATTGTTTGTTGTCATTAAAAGACCTTTTGGTATGAGAATCAGACAACGCAACAATTAAAATGCAGCTGTACTCGACAGAACACGGGACAGACTGAGACCGTTGATCATATACATGGTCCAAAACGTTGGACGTTGGGGGTGCTGTCGAGCACAACGCTCATTTCAACAAAACAGTCGGGACATGTTGGAATGGCCAATCAACGATCGAATACGTTTGTTGTGGTTGAAGTCTAAATACGAGATTTATTGAGTTTAATAGTTCAGAATTCCACCTCCAATAAACTCTCGCTTCCCCAATTGACAACTTGGAAGGCCTGCTTAGAGGATTAGCGGGTAGCAACAGAAAAATGTTCCTCCATATTATTTCCCATGATAGAATCATGTCTACCCACAGAAGTATTGAGGGCTTGGCACCGAACCACTAGACGAAGTTATTTTACGGAAGCTAGATATTTTATTAGTATCAATATATCAATCGAAAGACGAGTTTAAAAATTTAATGATCTTCATGTTAGATGGGAGTTGAAAGGGAAGAGAGCCTAGCCTTAGCAAGTAAAGTTTTATGTCCAAGTCAAATATATAATTGCGATCGAACTGCTTTTTGCCATGCTCCTTCTATGACAAAAGTAGTAGGTGGGGAAAAAAAGCTAAACGGTATCAAAAACCAGGAGAAAGTTTTTTGACTTTTTATAATGACATTAAAGAACTTGCTGAAGAATGTGTATTTCAAGAATTAGAAAATCGTTTGTTGCGGACACAAATTGTCCTGGGAATCAATAANTCGACGCCAAAGGATTCCAACGCAGCGAATAAATGTACGGTGTATGCTTCAACAATGTTGTTGTAGCTAACAGAGATAGCAGTGTGTTCTATAAAATCGTTACTAGCAGACCATATAAAAATTTACCTGTAGAGAAAAACCATTTGTTCAGGAATTGTTATAAAGTGAGAGATCTGGCTAAAAACCAAAGGTTGGCTCTGGTTCGATTATGGGATATCTTGGAACAAAAATATTAAAAATGAGATGTGCTGTTGTTAAAGATTCGACATATAAGCGCCAAAAAAATGGTAGCAGTCTCAATGAGAGAAATGCCTTGATAATAAGTTTACACGTAATGAGTTTACACCTGCAAACTTGTGGTGCAGAGATAGAAATGCTGTGGAAACTGGAACGAAGAAAATGGTTTACTCCCTCTAACTTGAAAAAATCATTAAAAGCGCAGTAACACTAGCTGCGCAAAAATCACAATGCGACTACTACATGAAAATGTAGATCCTAAGTCATTAGCTATGAAAGAATCAGTGAGAACAAGGCTCTTGAAAATTGAGCTACCTTGGAAAATGAAAAGGTGGATGTGGACGAGGTCTTTGGGTTTTTGACTGCCAGATCAGATGGTGTAATTGGCCACGACATAACAGTACAGGTGAAGTGTCCATATAGTTGTCTTTAAGGTGCGAATTCTCTGGTGCGGGACTTCCCGGAAGTTGACGCTCGACGTGACTTTTATTCGGCGACGGTCGGATTAAAGAACTTGCTGAAGAATGTGTATTTCAAGAATTAGAAAATCGTTGGTTGAGGACACAAATTGTCCTGGGAATCAATAATACAGAATTGCAAGAAAAGTTGTTGAGGTGTGACGTTGATTTAACGAAGTGAATCTGTGCATGGCTTTCGAGGCTGGAGAGGCAAGGAGGAAGTAAGTTAATAAAGATGAAGCATGAGTACTTGCGGTAGAAGTGGGATCACCTAAAAGTTTTCAAGTTAAATCTGGTAATGTTGCTTCCTCATCAAGATCAAGTGGTAACATTAATCATTCTAGTAATACAAATGTAAATAATATGATTAAAAATTGTAAATTTTGTGGGTTAGATCATTTAATTAGAAAATGTATAGCTTATGGAAAGAGATGCTAAGAAACCTTAGCCCAGCCCAGCAGTATATAAAGGAAACAAGACAAACCAGGAGAAAAAGGCGACAACAGCATGAAGGAAATGTAAGAGCAAATGACAATAAGACAGGACTGGCAGCTCTCTCTACTGAAAAGAATCCAATTAAATTTTGAAAAGACGAAGATGAGTCTAACAATAAAAAAAGACTAACTCTAGAAGCATTACAGATTTACAGTAATAATAATAGTATTAACTATAAGAAGGACTATAGAGAGTAAAATAAGAATTATGTAGGTTTTTTTTTTTATGAATACTACATGTAACGCAGTCAGTAAGGAATTTATTAACCTGGGGTTTGACAAGATATGATTAATTGATTTCCGAACTTTTGTTACTGTGATATAAATAGACTGTGACTGACAACAGACATGGTCTTAAGTTTTCTTGTTAATTAAATTGTTTTGTTATCTTTGTTTTATTGTTTTATATGTATGGAAGGAAAAAACAACTTTTTAAAATATTTTAGTTCATTACAATCATTTTTTAATGACAAGTTACCAAGCAGTTAATGAATTGTAACTGGAAGATGGGAGCTTTATATTGTTTTTAATCTTGGACATGANATGAAGCATGAGTACTTGCGGTAGAAGTGGGATCACCTAAAAGTTTTCAAGTTAAATCTGGTAATGTTGCTTCCTCATCAAGATCAAGTGGTAACATTAATCATTCTAGTAATACAAATGTAAATAATATGATTAAAAATTGTAAATTTTGTGGGTTTGATCATTTAATTAGAAAATGTATAGCTTATGGAAAGAGATGCTAAGAAACCTTAGCCCAGCCCAGCAGTATATAAAGGAAACAAGACAAACCAGGAGAAAAAGGCGACAACAGCATGAAGGAAATGTAAGAGCAAATGACAATAAGACAGGACTGGCAGCTCTCTCTACTGAAAAGAATCCAATTAAATTTTGAAAAGACGAAGATGAGTCTAACAATAAAAAAAGACTAACTCTAGAAGCATTACAGATTTACAGTAATAATAATAGTATTAACTATAAGAAGGACTATAGAGAGTAAAATAAGAATTATGTAGGTTTTTTTTTTTATGAATACTACATGTAACGCAGTCAGTAAGGAATTTATTAACCTGGGGTTTGACAAGATATGATTAATTGATTTCCGAACTTTTGTTACTGTGATATAAATAGACTGTGACTGACAACAGACATGGTCTTAAGTTTTCTTGTTAATTAAATTGTTTTGTTATCTTTGTTTTATTGTTTTATATGTATGGAAGGAAAAAACAACTTTTTAAAATATTTTAGTTCATTACAATCATTTTTTAATGACAAGTTACCAAGCAGTTAATGAATTGTAACTGGAAGATGGGAGCTTTATATTGTTTTTAATCTTGGACATGATATTGTTGAAAGTATCTAATCATGAACTGTAAATAAAATGTTAATATTATGTTAGTAAGATCTTTGTTCAGCTGTATGATAGAATAGTAAATACCTTGTACTCAATTATGTTATACGCTTGAAGATGACCTAAGAGAAGGTCACAATATAGCCTGGATTTATTGAAGCAGTTTTAATAATTTATTATCCCTGTTAACCTATTTTAAAACCACATTTGTTCACATTAATAAAAATGGATCACTATAGTCAGAAATCCTAGAGTTTTATTTACAGGATGCTGTGAATCTCATGTCTTTTTGTTTCCTTCTTTCAGACAGTAATTATAGGTTTTAGAACCAAAAAAAGGTCATGTTCGTGGGCTTGGGCGTTAAAAATAAGTATTGTGTAGTGTGCCACCAGCCACCCTGAAAGTAGCACCAAACGAGCTTTACAAATTGGACTTCTAGTTCTTCAAGAATGGAAAGTGCAATCGACGCCAAAGGATTCCAACGCAGCGAATAAATGTACGGTGTATGCTTCAACAATGTTGTTGTAGCTAACAGAGATAGCAGTGTGTTCTATAAAATCGTTACTAGCAGACCATATAAAAATTTACCTGTAGAGAAAAACCATTTGTTCAGGAATTGTTATAAAGTGAGAGATCTGGCTAAAAACCAAAGGTTGGCTCTGGTTCGATTATGGGATATCTTGGAACAAAAATATTAAAAATGAGATGTGCTGTTGTTAAAGATTCGACATATAAGCGCCAAAAAAATGGTAGCAGTCTCAATGAGAGAAATGCCTTGATAATAAGTTTACACGTAATGAGTTTACACCTGCAAACTTGTGGTGCAGAGATAGAAATGCTGTGGAAACTGGAACGAAGAAAATGGTTTACTCCCTCTAACTTGAAAAAATCATTAAAAGCGCAGTAACACTAGCTGCGCAAAAATCACAATGCGACTACTACATGAAAATGTAGATCCTAAGTCATTAGCTATGAAAGAATCAGTGAGAACAAGGCTCTTGAAAATGAGCTACCTTGGAAAATGAAAAGGTGGATGTGGACGAGGTCTTTGGGTTTTTGGCTGCCAGATCAGATGGTGTAATTGGCCACGACATAACAGTACAGGTGAAGTGTCCATATAGTTGTCTTTTAAGGTGCGAATTCTCTGGTGCGGGAATTCCCGGAAGTTGACGCTCGACGTGACTTTTATTCGGCGACGGTCGGAACGCACGGCTATCTAGGGGAGGGGATGTCATCTCTGCTGCGGTTCTAACGTCCACCGTCAGTTTTATTTCAACTTCGGTATGGATACGGTCCTTATGTGTTTGCTACTAGAGGAGGAGGAAGCTGACGATGACATATTTCACTTTTTAACAAATAATGACCCGATCAGTCAAATTTACAAAACCCGCGAAGAAGAGAAGTGTTATCGGATTTTAATTAAGAAGCACCTCGTGGACAATAAAACTAAGTTTCGAGAGTATTTCAGACAAAGCCGGGCACTTTTTGAACGAGTGTTGGTCTATATTGAACAAGATCTACGCCGACCAGGTACCAACCGATACATGAATCCTATTACTCGACATCAGAAATTATGCTTAACACTCAGGTATTTTTTAAATTATTTTTAATGTATATTATTTTTAATTATTTTTAATGTATATTATTTTTAACTAGTAGTTCTGTGAACAGTAGACCTCGCTCGTTAAAATAACAAATCAGGGTTTGAGCTTTCGTTCATAAAAACTATTTATCGTTAAAGGGTCTGAAACGTGACTTTTTTATATAAACATTTGTACCTTTTGTAAATTCGTTTTAAGGGCTTTCCAACGATACCAAACACGGCCGGCCAGTTATTATTTTTATATTTTCCTTAACAGAGGTTCACAACTTTGTACCCCTCATGTACCCGGTATACTAATAAATTTAAGGTTTTCCATTCACGTACATTTTAATACCATAAAGTAGTAAGTACCATATGAGTTTCAGTCCAATCCTATGAAATGAAAAAACGGTACAGTACGAAGACTAAAAAGTAGTGTTTTTCGACCGATTTTTCCAAACCGGTACAATAAATACAAAAATAAGTAGAAATAAAAAATAAATTTCAATAAAATGGGTACAAAGGCAATAAAACCCACACACTTTTGAGTACAAATCTGCAATTTTTTATTTTTTTATTTTTAGAGTGCGCCCTACAACTACCGTGGCACTAAAAGTACCTCTGTACCCGAATCCACAAAGGTACAGGTACGAAAAGGGTCCCGTGCGTTCAAGTATTATTTAGAGCAACTTTTGACTGAAGGAAATTGTCNCTGGAACATGTTTGAGACGCCACTTCGGCTTGTAGTTGTAGAATTATCTCAGAAACTCGCCTCTTTGCCTCAACTTGATATGTTACAGGCATGTTCCTGACAGTAGCCGCCATCCCTGAAAAGAATTTATCCAAGTGGTCATCCTCCTTGGATGAACCCCTGAATCCATATTGATTGTGGGCCAGCTCTCGAATGAGCTCAAGCCTCTCCTTGCCCATTTTGTTATGTTGAGCCATATAATGGGCTCGAGTAGACTTGAGCTTTAGTCTTTTTCTCGTTTCTTGGCTGGTAGTCGGGGGAATAGGTTCCGTTTCATCCGGAGTGGAATTGAACTGCTCCTGATTAGTGGACTGTGGCGTGGGGGTAAGTGGTTCACATCTAGGATCAATGTAGGATGTGTATTCTTGAGTACACAGGGTCATCCTCTTGTTGTTGGGTTGCTCCTTGCGACTCTTCTCCTTCCTCTTTATCCTCGGATGCGTTGCTAATTGTGCTAGAAAAAAGAAAAGGTTTTATGGTTTAGGTTTGGGTGTGTGCCCAAGAAAAGGGCTGGGAGAGAGAATTGAATGAAACTACATCATTAAAATTAAATGCCAGGACGGACGCTAAAATACATAGTTATGTTATGCTTACTTTCTGGAGTCTTCACTCGTGTCTAAAAATTTCAAATTATCAAATCTGGCTCGCATGAGATTTGCTTGAGCCCCAGAGCCAGTAGGTAGCTTGCCATCTCTTTTTTTTTAATACCAGTCCCTTATAGACCTCCATTTGCTCCTGCAAACTTCGTCTGAAAAAAAAGTTTTTAATTAAAAGCGTATTATAAAAAGGTCCTTCGGAAACCACAATATATTTGATTCTGAAAGTGTAAATTTCTCTAATACAGTTTTCAGGATTTCTTACCAGTATATATCAAGAATAGTGAAGGAGGTCGTTGACAGTATCAGACGTAATATGTTTGAAGAATATTTACCCGAACCAACTGAACAGGCATTCTTACAGAGTGCCAAAAAATTTTCTACACAATGGAATTTCCCCAATGCAATTGCCTCTATTGATGGAAAACACATCAGAATCGTTTGCCCAGATGACACTGGGTCGTTGTTTCACAATTACAAGCATTATTTTTCTATAATTTTGTTAGCAATTGTTGACGCAGATTACAAGTTTATAAGTGTTGACGTGGGTGATTTTGGAAAGAACGGAGATGCTCATGTATTCCAAAACTCAAATTTTGGGAATAAAATAAAAAATGGAACATTTAACATCCCCCCTCCCTCACAAGTGGGCGGTGGGAAAGTACTTCCACACGTACTACTCGGTGACGAAGCTTTTGCTTTAGACATAAATATGATGAAACCCTATAGCCAAAAGTCAGCGAAGGATGATGAAAGGAAACGAGTTTTCAATTATAGGCTTTCCCGAGGCAGGCGTACAAGTGAAAACGCATTTGGAATATTGACTCAAGTTTTTCGGATTTTTTACCAGTCAATAGCGTGTAAGGTAACCACAGTCGATAACATTGTTGTTTCTGCTTGTATCCTTCATAACATGTTGAGGGACGAGGACATTATTAATGTTGGTGAGCAAGAAAGAACCATGGAGGAAACGATTGAGCACCAACTCCCACAAGATTCTGCTATAGGCTCCATGGCACCTACATATTCGCGACACGCTCCAAAAGAAGCTGAAAAGGTTCGGCAACAGTTCGCAGAATATTTCTGTGGTGAAGAAGGATCAGTGCCATGGCAACTTCGTTTGATTCGTCGAAGAGGCAAAAGTAAAATATTTTCCTTTGGTCTTCAGGGGTTAATAAAAACACTTTTTTCTATATACTAAAAGTACTAAATAACAAAATTAAAAAACAACAAAATTAGAAACCCAATGTTTTTAAATAACTTACCTAATAATATTATTAAAACTGAAATAAAACAAGCACACTGGAAAACTAACAAACTCAATAATTTATTTGAATACAAAGTTAATAGTTTAACAGATATGGACAGGTTAGCAAGTGAAGAAATTTTAACACACCTTACAGCTTTTAAAAATGCCTCTAATTTATTGCTGCACAAAAAATTAGATAATAAATTAATAATTAGAGAGCATAAAGAAAATCGAAATAATAAAAAATGTAATAAAATAAATAAAACCGAATCAGATAAATTAAAGCAGTATAATAATTTGTATAAAGAAAATTGGTTAATTAATATGACAACCAAAAAAATCCCACTCAATGTAAATAACTTTCTTAGTTTAGGACACAACTTTAACATTAATAATTACCAAAATAAAAAACATATATTAAGATTAATTGTTGATGTAGAAAATACTTTGAGATCATTAAAAACTAGCGACAATCACATAAATGCTTTACGTAGTCATCTAATTAAAAACATAATGAATTTTCAAATTAATTATAATAATAAATCAAAATTTGGATTGGGATCTTTAGAAAAACAAATACTTATAGATGCTAATATAACCAAAAAATTTATAAAAGAAAATTCGGACTTACTAATTTGTAAGACAGATAAAACAAATTTAACAGTTATACTTAATAAACAAATGTATGAAGCAAAAATGTTAGAGCATTTAGAAGATAATCAAATTTACAGAAAAGTAAGGTGTAACCTTGAAGATAAAATTAATGACATCAAGAAGGAATACCAACAACTATTACAAAAATTATTAAAAAAGAAATTCATCACAGTAGAAGAAAAGGTAAATTTAAATATAAACAGCTGTAGATTTGCGAAAATGTACGGATTAATCAAAGTACATAAAGAAAATAAACCAATAAGGCCTAACATAGATGCAATTAATTCACCTACAGAAAAATTAACAAAAATTTTAAACCCAACTTTAAATTTTCTCAACAATAAAAATCAGTTTGATTGCAAAAACTCAATTGATTTTAAAGAAAAAATAAAAACTTTAAAGCTAGAAGAAGATGAAATTATGGTTTCTTTTGATATACAGTCACTATTCACAAGCATCCCTCTAACTGATTTATATAAAGTGATTCAAAAAAACTGGAATTATATAGAACCATATACAAGTATAAAATGTAAAAATACATATTTAGAAATAATTAAATCCTGCTGTAATAACAATTATTTTTTGGTAAATAAAGAATTATACAGAGTATTGCAAGGTGTGCCAATGGGAGGTAGTTTATCAGTGAATCTAAGTGGGATATACGTCAACTCTTTACTAGAAAATGTTTTGAGCAGGATCTCTTTCAAACCTAAGTTTATATGCAAGTACATAGATGACTTATTTGTGGTCGTTAAAAAATCGCAATGTGAGACTTTACTTAAAGAACTTAATAGCTACAGCAATAAAATAAAATTCACTAAAGAAATTGAAACAGATAATTCCCTCAATTATTTGGATGTTACAGTAATTAGAGATAAAGAAGGAGCTGTTACTACTAAATGGTATGAGAAGGAGATTAAGAGGAAACATTTTCTGAATTTTTATTCTAATCACCCTTTTGTACAAAAGAAAAATGCTGCATTTAATGTAATTCAAAAAGCTATTACTTTAACAGATAAAAGGCACTTACCCAATGTTAAAAGTTTTATTTACGAAAAATTATTAAAAAATATGTATCCAATTAAATTAATAAAACAGCTATGGTACAAAGCATTAAACTCACAGGAAAACTCACAAAGCACAGGGAAACTAGTTGAAAATCTAAATATGTCTTACAATTATAAATCTTTAACTTACATTAAAGGACTTACAGAAAAAGTAGTTAAAACCTTTAAGCAATTTGATTGCACAGAAATAAAGTTTGGTATGAAGCCAATAAATAAGATGAAAACCCAGTTGTTCAGTAAGGTAAAAGATAAAGTTCCCAAGGAAGAGGAAATGGGTTTTATTTACTTAATACCTTGTAAAAACTGTGATGAAAAGTATATAGGAGAATCTCGGCAAACTTTCAAAAATAGGATTAAACAACACGAAGGAGATGTTAAGAGCAGAAACAATAAAACAGCCCTGGCTACTCATGCACTGGAAAAAAATCATTCCTTAGATTTTGAAAAAGCAAAAATAATTGATAAAGAAAACAACAATGCGAAAAGGAAACTTTTAGAAGCAGCTTATATATCTAACTGTCCAAAAAACATGAATTTCAAAACTGATACTAGGGAACTAAACAAATTTTATTCAGGGATTTTTAAATCACTTA
Source organism: Gerris buenoi (assembly GCA_001010745.2). Taxonomy (NCBI): domain Eukaryota; kingdom Metazoa; phylum Arthropoda; class Insecta; order Hemiptera; family Gerridae; genus Gerris; species Gerris buenoi. Next base: position 35,554 of record KZ652406.1, on the reverse strand, counting down.
ACCTAGAGACCAAATTATAAATGTTAATTTACCATATTCATAACTAATAATTATAAAAAATAATTTTATCACAATATGATTAAGTATAATATACACTATAATGATTTAACTTCTCTTAAAAAATGTTACTAAATAGATTATATTATTTTGTATTAACCTCGAAAGTTTTATTGGAATACAACTGTTTTGCTACAAAGTGTTTTTTATAATTTTACGATAATTGTATACAAATCTGGTTACCATTAATATGTTATTAGATATAATGTTTGTTTATGATTTTGACTTTATTTTAATTTTGATTGATTATTTTTATTATTATTACTACAGTTACCCTTTTAAATATTAAATGGTTATCTTTAAAATTAACTTAATTTTAATATAAATTAAAGTTGAAGTAATTTTTTTTATTATTAATATATGATTCATTGGCATAACTATGTCATGAACTACAATATAACTTTCAATTATTAAAGTTTATTCCTTAGTTGCCTCAATTTATACACTTATATGAAATAGGATAATATAATTTATAATTATTTTATTGTTTTATAATATGATTGTAAAATTATAATTTATATTTTAATTCATGAGTTAATTTGTTAGTTGTTACTATTTGATTGGTATTTGTAAAAATTATTTTGTTAATTGTTATTGTTATTCCAGAGTAAATTATAAATATTAGTATTTCACATAGCCATTTTGTAAACAATGTATCATNACCTCCATTTGCTCCTGCAAACTTCGTCGGAAAAAAAAGTTTTTAATTAAAAGCGTATTATAAAAAGGTCCTTCGGAAACCACAATATATTTGATTCTGAAAGTGTAAATTTCTCTAATACAGTTTTCAGGATTTCTTACCAGTATATATCAAGAATAGTGAAGGAGGTCGTTGACAGTATCAGACGTAATATGTTTGAAGAATATTTACCCGAACCAACTGAACAGGCATTCTTACAGAGTGCCAAAAAATTTTCTACACAATGGAATTTCCCCAATGCAATTGCCTCTATTGATGGAAAACACATCAGAATCGTTTGCCCAGATGACACTGGGTCGTTGTTTCACAATTACAAGCATTATTTTTCTATAATTTTGTTAGCAATTGTTGACGCAGATTACAAGTTTATAAGTGTTGACGTGGGTGATTTTGGAAAGAACGGAGATGCTCATGTATTCCAAAACTCAAATTTTGGGAATAAAATAAAAAATGGAAGATTTAACATCCCCCCTCCCTCACAAGTGGGCGGTGGGAAAGTACTTCCACACGTACTACTCGGTGACGAAGCTTTTGCTTTAGACATAAATATGATGAAACCCTATAGCCAAAAGTCAGCGAAGGATGATGAAAGGAAACGAGTTTTCAATTATAGGCTTTCCCGAGGCAGGCGTACAAGTGAAAACGCATTTGGAATATTGACTCCAAGTTTTTCGGATTTTTTACCAGCCAATAGCGTGTAAGGTAACCACAGTCGATAACATGTTGTTTCTGCTTGTATCCTTCATAACATGTTGAGGGACGAGGACATTATTAATGTTGGTGAGCAAGAAAGAACCATGGAGGAAACGATTGAGCACCAACTCCCACAAGATTCTGCTATAGGCTCCATGGCACCTACATATTCGCGACACGCTCCAAAAGAAGCTGAAAAGGTTCGGCAACAGTTCGCAAAATATTTCTGTGGTGAAGAAGGATCAGTGCCATGGCAACTTCGTTTGATTCGTCGAAGAGGCAAAAGTAATAATCATGAAGCTGGCGTCGCTGAGAATGCTGTTTTGTAATATATATATATATATTCTTGGGTGTGGAAATTTTATATTAAAACGTTTAAATGAAAAACATGATTTGTTCATTATCTATCTATATATATAAAATCCAAATACCACTCACTGACACATCACGATATCTTTGAAACCACTGGACCTACGACCATGAAATTTTGTAGGTGTGTTCCTCTTACCTCCTAGGTGCTCGCTAANCTCGGTGACGAAGCTTTTGCTTTAGACATAAATATGATGAAACCCTATAGCCAAAAGTCAGCGAAGGATGATGAAAGGAAACGAGTTTTCAATTATAGGCTTTCCCGAGGCAGGCGTACAAGTGAAAACGCATTTGGAATATTGACTCCAAGTTTTTCGGATTTTTTACCAGCCAATAGCGTGTAAGGTAACCACAGTCGATAACATGTTGTTTCTGCTTGTATCCTTCATAACATGTTGAGGGACGAGGACATTATTAATGTTGGTGAGCAAGAAAGAACCATGGAGGAAACGATTGAGCACCAACTCCCACAAGATTCTGCTATAGGCTCCATGGCACCTACATATTCGCGACACGCTCCAAAAGAAGCTGAAAAGGTTCGGCAACAGTTCGCAGAATATTTCTGTGGTGAAGAAGGATCAGTGCCATGGCAACTTCGTTTGATTCGTCGAAGAGGCAAAAGTAAAATATTTTCCTTTGGTCTTCAGGGGTTAATAAAAACACTTTTTTCTATATACTAAAAGTACTAAATAACAAAATTAAAAAACAACAAAATTAGAAACCCAATGTTTTTAAATAACTTACCTAATAATATTATTAAAACAGAAATAAAACAAGCACACTGGAAAACTAACAAACTCAATAATTTATTNAATTGATAAAGAAAACAACAATGCGAAAAGGAAACTTTTAGAAGCAGCTTATATATCTAACTGTCCAAAAAACATGAATTTCAAAACTGATACTAGGGAACTAAACAAATTTTATTCAGGCATTTTTAAATCACTTAACCTAGAGACCAAATTATATATGTTAATTTACCATATTCATAACTAATAATTGTAAAAAATAATTTTATCACAATATGATTAAGTATAATATACACTATAATGATTTAACTTCTCTTAAAAAATGTTACTAGTAGTAGAATAGATTATATTATTTTGTATTAACCTCGAAAGTTTTATTGGAATACAACTGTTTTGCTACAAAGTGTTTTTTATAATTTTACGATAATTGTATACNAAATAACTACAGAAACCCAATGTTTTTAAATAACTTACCTAATAATATTATTAAAACTGAAATAAAACAAGCACACTGGAAAACTAACAAACTCAATAATTTATTTGAATACAAAGTTAATAGTTTAACAGATATGGACAGGTTAGCAAGTGAAGAAATTTTAACACACCTTACAGCTTTTAAAAATGCCTCTAATTTATTGCTGCACAAAAAATTAGATAATAAATTAATAATTAGAGAGCATAAAGAAAATCGAAATAATAAAAAATGTAATAAAATAAATAAAACCGAATCAGATAAATTAAAGCAGTATAATAATTTGTATAAAGAAAATTGGTTAATTAATATGACAACCAAAAAAATCCCACTCAATGTAAATAACTTTCTTAGTTTAGGACACAACTTTAACATTAATAATTGCCAAAATAAAAAACATATACTAAGATTAATTGTTGATGTAGAAAATACTTTGAGATCATTAAAAACTAGCGACAATCACATAAATGCTTTACGTAGTCATCTAATTAAAAACATAATGAATTTTCAAATTAATTATAATAATAAATCAAAATTTGGATTGGGATCTTTAGAAAAACAAATACTTATAGATGCTAATATAACCAAAAAATTTATAAAAGAAAATTCGGACTTACTAATTTGTAAGACAGATAAAACAAATTTAACAGTTATACTTAATAAACAAATGTATGAAGCAAAAATGTTAGAGCATTTAGAAGATAATCAAATTTACAGAAAAGTAAGGTGTAACCTTGAAGATAAAATTAATGACATCAAGAAGGAATACCAACAACTATTACAAAAATTATTAAAAAAGAAATTCATCACAGTAGAAGAAAAGGTAAATTTAAATATAAACAGCTGTAGATTTGCGAAAATGTACGGATTAATCAAAGTACATAAAGAAAATAAACCAATAAGGTCTATCATAGATGCAATTAATTCACCTACAGAAAAATTA
>KZ652406.1:4717-18145 GCA_001010745.2 Gerris buenoi | reverse complement strand
TGCCCCCCCCCCCCCAAAAAAAAATTTTAACGGCGCACTGTGCGCCATTATATTCCCCTCGTGGGCACCCCTGCTTACAAAGAAATATTTCAACTATTTTACCTCAATTAAACAAGCAAATGAAATAAATAAATAAGTACATATTAATTACCTAAATTTCAACAAAACTCGATTGTATTTCCTGAATTATTTAAATAATTCAGGAAATTATAAAGTCGTGTTGTATAATAAAATTGGTTCGGTGGAAAAAAACGAATCCTGGTTCTCTCTGATAGAGCACCCTCTTTAAACCCATGGGAATTGACAAATTATGTTCTGAATGACAGAATATCTGATTATAAAAACTCGAGGGGTGACTAAATAAAAAGAAAAACCAAGTGCCGATCAGTAACCTGATTGCTGATAATCAAGTTGAATTTTCCCAATGGAATATTGGTCCACTGATTTACGGATTAGATTTTCTCCTTTTTAATCTTTAACAATTTTAGTTAAAATAAAATTTAAGGTTGGTTTTTTATAAAAGAAATGTTTTTATAAAAATTGAAAAATTATAATATTAACACCTTAACTTTTTACTGGAAAATTTACCAATTAAAGACAACCTTCGTTTCATTCATATCCATAAAATTATTATTTATATAAGAAGGGAAAAGACTGATCATAATAATGCTCCTTTCTACTCATGTTTGAAAAGACTTGGATCAAATTTTAGTGAACAATTTTATCATAAAAATTAAAAGATGTCAAAATTGAGGATGTGAGCTCGAATATGATTTTGAATTTGTCCTGAAATTGTTCGGGTCAACTTTTTTTTTTTTTCAAATAGTAACTCCTAGTTTATTTATTTTTTCCCCCTGTTGAAAAATAAATAAATTTTACCCAGATCTTTTATACAATATATTTAAAATATTTCAGCAGATAGTGTGCAAAAAATGTCTGACTGTAGCATTAAGCAAGAACTTTGTGTATAAGTAAAATTTTTGTTGCCTTTAAAGAATATGTGGTCTGCTAAGTTCGTTTGCGGGACATAGCTTGGAATAGGCATTTAAAAAAATAAATAAATAAAAAAAAATAAAAAAAATAATTGAAAGCGATGTTTGAATAAAAAAGTATTGTGCGTTGCCAGAGAACAGATGAAAACTATACTTAAGATTGTTTTGATATTTCTTGTTGTCATTTGTATTAAAACGAAAAAATATAAAAATATAAACTTTTTCTTAGTGATAGCTTGGCCCTGAGATGTGACACAAAACTTAACTTTGTGTATATTTCATCATTTAACTGCTTCACATCACAATTGGTGCTGAGCTAAATGTATATATATTCTCAGGAACTACATTTCTTTCCGGGAAAACCTCGTATACCTACAAATGTAAAATGTAGCTCGACTCGTATATAAATGGACTATTAATATTCAGTATTAAAAGACAGTAATTATTTTATAAATACATATCACTATTTATCTCAACCCAAAGACTCGATTATTAGAAAAAACACGTTAAACAATATTAAAAATATACTTTAAGTAATGATGATAAAAATAAAGAACACCTTTCACACTGCAGATGAGATTTTTTCCTCTTTTTGTGTCTAATAACTTTTTAAATAATCCCTTTCGCTACTGTGTAGAAGTATTCGGACTTTATATTGTATATGTACTTGTATATAAATAATAATTAACTATACAATAAATATATAGTATTTTGTTAACGAAGTTCAAGCTTTGTATAAAATAATTTTTGAAACCAAAAAAATATTTGACACAAGTTGTCAACTAGTAAGCTGTGGTTGGCTACAAGTCATTAATCTTGTGGAAATATTCAAAGATGTTTAAGGTTTAAAAAGCGAACTCATTACTTAGAGTGCAAATTGAAAAGGATGTCCAAAGCTTTGGTTTTCTAAACCCGTCCTGGGAGTTATAAAAACACCTGTTTTAACCTCCCTTCTAACAATTTGTTTCGCTCTTCTACCCAATATAAAATACTATAAAACATCTCGTTGTATGTGTAGAGAGGATGTATTGCGATGACTTAAAATTCAATTTTGAGATTTCGATAGAGCACTTATTATTTTTAAATATGTTTTATAATAATATAAATTAAATTATATTTTCTTGAATTTAAATGTTGCGTCATTACGTATTAGAGTAAGCAAGTTTGAGTTTGCTGGGCCGATTTTTTGGACTTAAAAATATGTAAATACTTTAACATTTTAAATCTTCTACAATATTTCTTATAAATTTACCACTTGGTGTATTATAAATAATATTCATCTTGTGGTGAAGTCTTTCAACCAGAGTTACCAGGCAAGGTTGTACTTCTCCTTTAATATTAAGGGGAAATCCACTACTATGTATATGAGAAAGTAAAAATATACCATGTAAATAACAGAATTTTATTAGATAGATATTTGATAGATAGATCCATTTATTTCCAAATCATAAATATATATACACCATAGGTGTATGTGTATATACGTATTAATTAACATTATGTAATGTATTAACATTAGATTAAGTTACCTACTAAAGTACCGCTGTGGAAATCCCACACATGAAATAACCGTGTCAATACGTGAGCAAGAGAGAACTCTGTATAAACTACGTCGTACAAACAGCTAATATTGATTATAGTTTTTCAACAAAAATAATAATGATAAGATTATAATTTGAAAATAATAATGACATGTCTCTATTTAAGGTAGAAGGGATGGTTCTACAACAAAAAGTCATAGGACCAAAGTAGTAGATCTTTTAAAATCAGCTACCGCTGGTGCAATCCGCTTTTCGATATGACTTACAGTTTACCCGCAATTTGGTTCCGAAAAAAACCCTTAAAAAAACACTGAAATGCCAATATCTCCCAAACCACTTCACCGATTGTGCTCAAAAAGTGTAGGTACAATCCACTATATAGGACACATCAAATAAAGCCTACTGAAGTTATCGTCGACAGACCGATTTCGTGCTTAAGAGACTGTAGCTCCGAAACTTCGTGAGCTACATGATGATGTGGTTTGCGCCATCAGATTTGCCGACAAAAATTCTAAAAAATGGAGCAAACCGCATCTCAATACGAAAATTAAAAATAAAATATAAGTAAGTAAAAGGTTTTTAATAATGTTGTATTTATAAAATGTTAATTTATAGATGGCTTCTCGGAGAGCTTATTCTGGGTTTCTTTTAAAGAATAAATAAATAAAGCATTTATAACCTTTTTTCAAGAAAAACAATCTTAACAGGAACGGGTTAAAAATGATAACAAAATTAAAAATCAAATTTATGCCAAGAAAAAAAAAAAAATATAGCCTTAAGAAATAAATAATAAAGAGGAAGGAGAAGAATGAATAATAAAGCAACATCCAAAACGTGAAATTATCGCAGTACGCTTTTAGATTGTAAACTAATTTGCCTAACATTTTAAAGGGAAAGGCTGGGCCCTCACTCAAGTATCTTTAATTCCCGAGAGTTTACACATTTAGATAATTATACGAGAATTCATTTAAATAATGAAGAAATAAACCTATACCGATTATTCACTATTGAGCAAGCTAATCAGCAGCTAATCAGTTGTTCATTTATTTTAGTTCTAAGCGAACCCTCAGTAACGGAAGTTATGTGATCGTTTTGAAGAACTAACTTTTTTTTTTTTGTCTCCAATTTCAAAAAATAAAACCCAGAAATCCGTTTCAGACATCTGGCAACATTTTTGTTTCCTAGTCTGTCGGCCTGACGCTCTGTCGATCAGTCTATCGGTCTGTATGTTCCTAAATTTTTGCGAACCAACATGTATAAAAAACTACTTGTCCGTTTATGTAATTTAGACGGTAGGTCATAATTCGCCAAATGCTGGTTCCATGTTAGTATCATCTTCTGCGTCTATTTGGTTCTCTTCCGCATGAGCACAAACATTCATTTATTTAAACCTAGGAAGGAGTGAGGAAGCTAGGTGCCGCAAAAATTGGTAGGCGTTATTTTTCCAATGTATATACATATAGTCAGTCTATGGAAATGTGCCTCAGTGAATCACCGCTGAAGTACATACTCCAGAAGTTTTTTTTAACTATGTTGCATATCCCACAAAATTTTATTGATAACGAGATAAAAAATTAATCATTTTAAATTACTCTTATCAATGACATTAATATCTAAAAGATTATTTATAATTCGTTGTAATTTACCAAAAGGTAGGTTTTTGTTATTTATGTATGCAGTTTAACAGTAAGAAACGGTTCTATTAGTCATGATCAGATTTTTCTTCATATTGTGCTAACTGTTATTTTACATTTATAAGATAATGAATTTGTCACAAGATTTTTTAATTGCCAATTTAGTTTATTCTACTATTATCGTGACAAAAAGTAAATGTGTATTTAAAACGAAAATAAATTATAAAAATGAATGACGTTAAATAGAATACGTGATTTATGATTAAAAATGTTAAAGTAGACTGAAGATTATAGTGAGTGGTATTTCTGACTAAACTAGCTGTGCGAAAAAAATCAAATTTTTAACTTATACCGTTTTTTACGTTTGGGGGAGAGAGTAGCTAAACAGAGTATACTGGGTGAACCCTACTTCCTTCTGTATTCTAATATTTTTCCGTTTCGATATGCTTAATCATATGTGTTTTCTAGTGCGAAATTAGTTAGCCGGACAAAAATAATTATACATTCAGAAACTTTTCACTTTTCATCGTGTTCAAATTGAAAAAAAAAGTTTTTTAATACAATTAAGTTTTAATTGTTTAATAATAATCGAGCAACTATTTAGTGATTTAATTATAATGAGCTCTAGTAGAAGGTTTTACTCAATAATATTGTTTAATACCGTATGGGAAGTGCCAGAGAGGTATCAACGTTTAAGGCTAGTTGGAGAAATGAGTTGTTCGGCACTTGATACGCTAACAAACAATAAGGTAACTATAAATATATTATGGAGACCGTTTCAGAGCTTCACAGCTGCTAATATAACGTACTTGAAATTGAAAATACTCAAATGTATGAAGCATAAAAATGTTATAGGACTTATAGATATGTTTTCTCCTCCTGGTAATCCCGATCATATTTATCTAGTAGATCACTATACGATTTCTTTATCTCGTTTTCTTGACGGTTCACAGGCAAGACAAATATCAAATGATCGTGTGAAGTACTTAGTTTATCAACTATTAAAAGGATTGAGGTACGTGCATTCAGCTGGATTTATTATCGGTACATTGGGAACATCTAATATTGGTATCAATGAGAAATTCGATTTGAAAATTTTGAGTACGGGTTTGGCTAAGGCTGTAGAAAGAGGATTAATAGATTTCGACAGATTTAATTGGTACAGAGCACCGGAAATTCTTCTGTGTAGTGAAAATTCGAAGGAAAGCGCTGACGTTTGGAGTGTGGGATGCATCATAGTTCAACTTTTAACTCAAGTAGTTATTTTCCCCGGCAAAGGATTCATTCATCATCTTCAATTTGTTACTAAGTTGCTTGGAACTCCTTCGCTAGAACAACTTCGGAAGATATACGGTGGAAAGAATTGTGAGAGTTACCTTAAGCAATTGCCCATTGTAAAGAGAAAAGATTTCTGGACGGTTTTTTCGGGTTTTGATACATCAGCAATATCATTGTTGGAAGAAATGCTCCGATGGGATCCAGACGAGAGAATAACAGTAGAACAAGCTCTAAAACATCAATATTTCGATAAGTTTGCTTTGCCGTTAGACGAAACTACAATGGAACCTATTTCTACTCATCGGCAACGACATTGAAGATTAGTGAAAACCGGCTTTATACGAATATAGTTACTTATGTAACTAGGCAGCAAAATGGAATTTTGCTGACAAGTTTTTAATTTTAGATCCGAGCCAAAGGCGAGGATAGGCTAAACAAATTTACTGCAGAGGCGAAGCCGAGGCAGGAAATTTACTATTTTACTAACGAGGTGAAGCCGAGTCAGGAATGTTAATTACCTGCTGAGGTGTAACTAAAGCAGGTAATCTTTAAACGAGACAGTAATGTTTCCTTTGCTGCATAGTTACATACAATATTTTATCTACAAACGGCAGAAAAATTACACTAATTATTATATTCCCTTTTTAATTAATAAAAGATTTAAAGAAATTAAAGTTTAAAAAAAAACGAAAGTTTGAGTCAAAAAGAAAAGAAAACAAAAGCAAAACAATTCAGTGTTGCCACTTTTTTTTATTAACAACTGTCTTTTTTCTCAATTTTTAGCGATTATTTAAATTATTGTAAAATAATAAAATTTGTTTATCACTATAATTATTTAAGTTATTTTCAAAAAAGATATAACTAATTAGCAGAATATTACGCTTAAATATATAAAAATAAACAATGTGGGAGTGTTTACACCTGCGATGAAATAACCTTTTTGTAGTAAAATTTTCTTAAAATGTGACAACCTGTTTGTTATTTTGCTGACACTTTGAACTTTTGATGACACTTATTCAAAAGAATCAAGAAAAATGGCATTTTTCAGACTGAAAACAGTACAACAATACTTAATTTTGCATGCCGTGAGTAGATAAAAGTTATTTTTAGAGGAGGGATGTCCCTCTTTATTTCAGATCAAATGAGTTCACTGCTCATCTGTATTTGAATAATTCATTACAGTGTTTTAGAGTGAGTTTAACTTCCTCTTGTATTTTGTAGTCCGACAGCTAAACAGAGTAAGATCTGATACTCTGTTTCACATTTCAACAATGAGCAGTGATGGCTGAAAGTCGACTTTTAAATATACGTATGTATAACAACCATCATTTTTTCACCAATGATTATTAATAGCAAAACTGGTGGCATTCGATCTGTATTTAGCATTAGCTAATTAATAAAGACAATAAACAGATTCTATTATCTTTGAAGTTATATTTCCTATTCCTCCTTTGTCTTAAAGCTTCTCGGAATTCAAAGTATAACCATATCACACTCTCTTTAGTGTTTAATAATGAATTATCATTATAAATACAACAACAATTGTTGTATTAACAATTTTTAAATAAAGTTAATAAATAAACAAGAAGAGAAACACTTTCCTCGCCCTTCTTCTTTTCCTTGATTTCCGGTTCACTAAGCAAAGAGAAAAGGTGTTTTTTTTTTTATCATTTAAATAAAAATCGTCTCAAATTCTTAGATTAACTCAAGATTTTATGAAATAAGATTATCCAGTTTGGTATTATTGAAAACAGCGAAAAATAGTCTTCCTCTCCTTCTATTTACCGAAAATAGATTTAGAAATCGATGTTATTCAATCGACTTTTTTTTAATCCAAGAAATAAGAAAATTAAACTGAATGAAATTTCATTTGTTTACTTTTCTTCTTCAGTAGACTCTTCGCTTTTTCATTATGTTAAAATATAAATTTATATCTAATGCTCGAAGAAAAAGAAAGTTTGCTTAAGAGAAAAATAAAGAATGAAGTGGACAAAATCAATTTAGTATGACAAATATTTAAAATCCTTATTTCTTTTCCTTTATTTATCAAGTTCAAACAATTGTAATCTTCAGTTCGTTTCAGTATGAATAATTGGTTTGATATTTTTAGACAAAAGTTATCTATATATTATATAAAATCCAATTATTGAATGTTTACTCACTTTTCCTTCAAAGCAAGTGGTAGGTCACTGTCTACATGCATTTCTGAAGTTTACATTTTTTTACAAAGGGGTACGGGGTAAAAGTAATGAATGGGTATTTCATGATGCATATCGATGAAAAGCGCTTTAAGAGCACTTAGGTAGGGGGGGGGGGGNGGATTGGATGGAAGTGTCTCCAAATATTTAATGAGAATTAAATGGTTAAAATTTAATTTGACAATGCATTTGTTATTCCACCATTTCACTGTGAAGTTGGTATCAAAAAGACATTCTACGCAAATTTATTATTTTTCGTTTTTACTCAAATGTATCTCACTCCCTCTCTTTCATAATTGGTGTTAATTCCTAGGGGCCTAAATCACCTTGTTACATTAAATCAGCTTCTCCAATTAACGGAGAGTTAATGTGACACATAATTTATTATTCAATCACCATTCCATTCAGAGGAGTGATAAAAAAAAATACGTGTGGTGTCGTTGTCGTGGGACACCCGGTAGGAACAAAGTTCCTTACATTTTTCATTAAATATAAATTATAAAATCACACTGCTAAGTACGTATGCATTGATACTACTTATACATGGCGGAGTTAGAAAAGAGGCTAAATTAAAAGTAGCTAACTATAAAAGCATTATTTGTACCATTAAAGCAAGCGTCTTACAATAAATATATATTGAATATAAGAAAAAAAGTTGATCATGATGACTTAATAGTTAAAGAGTATGTTTGTTAAAGGATGTTGGATTGAAATAGGACTGGTTTTTACCTACCCGGCCTACTAATTTAAAATATTATAAAATATATCTCTTCCCTGCTCAAAAAGTCTGCTTGTATCAGGTTGAAATTTTACATGCCTGTTTCAATTGTACTTTAGACAATGCGTAAGAAGTTTTATTAAAATCGTTATATGCATTTTGTTGAAAAGCTCTTTAAGAGTACAGTAATTGTTATGTATATTTTTGTCATATTTTCATTTAGGAGGGGGTAAATTTATGATATTTGGAAATTATCTTATCAAAGAGGAGGGGGTATAAGTGGGAGGAATAGAATTTAGATATTCGTATATAGTATAAAAATTTAAATGTTTCTTGATGATATGTTATAAACTTATCAAATTAAAATTACACTCCGTAGCAAAGCACGGGTATCCAGTTTTATTTTATAATTAGTTAGTTTAAAAATATTTGAATATGTTTATCCGATGAAGTAGTTTTCATTAATTTTTAGGATCGGTTTTTGCTGGGTGTTTTGTTTTCATTCTGTTATTTTGTGTTCAAAACTTCTGTCTAAAACCAAGGTCATTATCGACGAATCTACAGTTGATGGTTCGAATCTCAGAGAGGTAAAACATGTTTCACAATGATGACCATATTAAGTGGTTGTATGAAGTGGTCGATTCCCGTCCTGTATTTAACAAAATAAAGCAACATTGGTACTTCTTTAGATTTGCTATACTTTCTATTTTTTTTTTTAATTTAATTTTTTTTTATATATAAATTGATTAATTATTATACATAATTACAGTAATTATTTATACATTCAAGACAACTATTTCGTCCAATTTACTTTGGAGCAAATGGCAAATAAATATCACACTTCTGTATTTTTTATAAGAGGAGTAACAGTCTAAAGAAGTGCCGCCAGCTATGCGTGGTCTTTATCTGAAATAAGAACTCTAGTCTTGGAGATCAATTTGAGTTCAACCTCCCGGGTTAAGAAAACAAAGAAGTAAAACTGTTGGTTTAACAAATAAAATTATTTATTTTACAAAACAAAACAAACCTGATTCCATACTTTAAGTAAACGAGTTTATAGCTTTGGTAAAAGTAGATTATAACCCTTTCATAAAATGTTTTTTTTTTTTTTCTAAAAAAAAGTATTGACATGTTTTTGGTATGATACGTGTGATTTCCGTTCTCCCCATCCAATCACTGGATGTAAAAATCCGTTTTTGATATTATCAAGGGATCATTCACCCCTCTCTTTAAATTATAAATATTTATTAGACGTCAATCAAATCCAATTCTCTTTTTCAACATAATAATGTATCGGAGAACCCTTGGTGAATTATCGGCTTGGACACAATTCACCGATTTCAATCACATGTTAAAATGTATCATTAATGTAAATGTTAAAAATTTTCTAAATTAACTTTAACACATTGATTAATTTCAAAGATATATAAATAATAAAACTTAATTGATCCCTTGAGACTTAAAAACTAAACTACTACTTCGTTAAATTATAACCTTTAAAGGAGTTTTTATAACCCATTAGTTGATAATTATAAAAAAATGGCCTTATTCCTGAAGCAAAATGAGTTTGTTTATAACCTATATTATATAATTATAACCTAAAAGTTTTTTTTAAAAAAAACTTATCATAGAGAGCTTATTTCATGGTTACGAACAAACTAGTGGTTAGGTTACTTGAAGTCCGAGCTTCCCCCATCACTCTTGTTTTGTGTCCCGTCAAAATCAGACCCATTTATTATTCCTTTTTAGTTCCCGCACTGCTTTTATTTTCATTATTTATACGTAAAACATTTATAATAAATAAAAATTTACTGGTAAAAAAGAACAAACAAAAAAACATTTCGACTGGAATGCTCCAGGATTTGCGGCTCTAGGTTTCAGCCTATTTAAAGCGAGCGTAAGCGAGCTTCTTACATTCAACGAAATATGCTCCGTGTCTGTGAGTCTGTAACGTACGACGATAACTCGAGTAACAGTTGACCGATTTTGATAAAATTTGGTACACATGTTCATTTTACCAATGCTCAGGACGAGTTTATTGGACAACGTTGTCTGCACAACGCTCGCCGTAAACGTGCGCATCAAAATTAAAATTGGAATTTGAGGACGGGAAAAAATTCTAACTTTATTTATTCAATGAGCAGAACATTTTTTGCAAATAACATTTTGTAGTAAAACCAACAGCGACACCTCTATAAATTAATAAAGATCGTTAAAACAAACACATATTTATTACTAGTAGTTCTGTGAACAAGACCTCGCTCGTTAAAATAACAAATCGAGGTTTGAGCTAACATTCATAAAAACTATTTATCGTTAAAAAGGGTCTGAAACGTGGCTTTTTTAGATAAACATTTGTACCTTTTTAAAGTAAGTTTTAAGGGCTATCCAACAATACCAAACATGGCCAGCTTACTACCATTTTTTTCCATTTCTTAAACAGAAGTACACAACTTTGTACCCCTCATGTACCCGGTACAGTTATAAATTTCAGGTATTCCTTTTACGTACACTTTACTACTGTAAAGTACTAAATAAATACCATATGAATTTCAGCCCATTTTAAATTATAACCTAAAAAACCAACTCGGAAAAACAGATAAATTAACGGTTTTTTTTGTTTTACCCCCCTTAAAAAGTAAAATTTTACAAAAGTGCACATAACAACAATTGTTGCACTTTAAAAGAGCTTTCTAAATATACCAATTTCTTTCAATTTAAATGATAAAATAAACAGCAAAAACGAAAAAAACCGGCAAATTTACAGTTTTTTACGTTTTACCCACCTTAAAAATAAAATTTTTGAAAAAGCGTACATAACAACAATTAATGTACTTACCAAGAGCTTTCTAAAAATATAATTTTTTTAAAAATCTGAGTATTTTAATTTTTGGTCACGTGACCAAAAAATTACGGCAAACGGAAAACAGTTTATTCTCAATATCTCAGCAAATAGGACGAATAATTACAGAATAAGTATATAAATTAACAGAATAAGTACTGGATTTAAAGAGCATGAGTGTGAGATTAGTACCCTGCAATCAGAATTGAAATCGGTTAAGAATTGCGAAAGTTATAAACGCTCTAAGTCAAAATTTCGAAATACTTAAATATTTTTGCGGCATACGAAATAGAGNACAAACTAGTGGTTAGGTTACTTGGAGTCCGAGCTTCCCCCATCACTCTTGTTTTGTGTCCCGTCAAAATCAGACCCATTTATTATTCCTTTTTAGTTCCCGCACTGCTTTTATTTTCATTATTTATACGTAAAACATTTATAATAAATAAAAATTGACTGGTAAAAAAGAACAAACAAAAAACATTTCGACTGGAACGCTTCAGGATTTGCGGCGCTAGGTTTCAGCCTATTTGAAGCGAGCGTAAGCGAGCTTCTTACATTCAACGAAATATGCTTCGTGTCTGTGAGTCTGTAACGTACGACGATAACTTGAGTAACAGTTGACCGATTTTGATGAAATTTGGTACACATGTTCATTTTACCAATGCTCAGGACGAGTTTATTGGACAACGTTGTCTGCCCAAGCGTTCGCGCGCAACGCTCTCCGTAAACGTGCGCATCAAAATTAAAATTGGAATTTGAGGACGAGAAAAAATTCTAACTTTATTTATTCAATGAGCAGAACATTTTTTGCAAATAACATTTTGTAGTAAAACCAACAGCGACACCTATATAAATTAATTATGATCGTTAAAACATACACATATTTATTACTAGTAGTTCTGTGAACAGTAGACCTCGCTCGTTAAAATAACAAATCGAGGTTTGAGCCAACCGTTATAAAAACTATTTATCGTTAAAAAGGGTCTGAAACGTGGCTTTTTTAGATAAACATTTGTACCTTTTTAAAGTAAATTTTAAGGGCTGTCCAACAATACCAAACATGGCCGGCTTGCTACCAGTTTTACCTTTTCTTAAACAGAAGAACAACTTTGTACCCCTCATGTACCCGGTACAGTTATAAATTTCAGGTATTCCTTTTACGTACACTTTACTACTATAAAATACTAAATACCATATGAGTTTCATCCCATTTTAAATTATAACCTAAAAAACCAACTCGGAAAAACAGATAAAGTGCACATAACAACAATTGTTGCACTTTAAAAAAGCTTTCCAAATATACCAATTTCTTTCAATTTAAATGAAAAAATAAGCAGCAAACACGAAAAAAACCGGCAAATTTACAGTTTTTTACGTTTTACCCCCCTTAAAAATAAAAATTTTGAAAAAGCGTACATAACAACAATTAATGTACTTGCCAAGAGCTTTCCTTAAAAATCGGAGTATTTTAATTTTTGCTCACGTGACCAAAAAATTACGGCAAACGGAAAAAAGTTTACTCTCAATATCTCAGCAAATAGGACGAAGTTTTAAGCAAATAAGTACTGGATTTAAAGAGCATGAGTGTGAGATTAGTACCCTGCAATCAGAATTGAAATCGGTCAAGAATTGAGAAAGTTATGAACGCTCAAAGTCAAAATTTTGAAATACTTAAATATTTTTGCGGCATACGAAGCAGAGAGGAAGAATTTTCCGATGTCACCCCTATGCGGGGGTGCATGTAAAAATAAAAAGTTCTCGTTACCGGCTATGGACCTCTGCGGGATATACAAAACCCTTGAAAAAAATTAACATTTTGAATTATTTTAAAAGTTATACATAAAAATGTGTTAAAAAACGCCATTTTTGACCATAGCCGATTTCCCGTTGAAAATAAACCCATTTCCCGGAAAATTTCCCGGCATATAGAATTTTTCCTTAAAAATACACTATAACCTCAACAATTTCCAGAAAACTACATGTCCCTGCGACAAACACACCTATTAGTTCAAAAATCCAAAAAACACCCTATTTCGACCTTTAGGGTCGATTTTCACCCTTAAGGAGTGGTTTAAAACAGCCCTTACCCAATGTTTGGTCAAGCGATTTTTAAGTTTCCTAACCGATTTTGACATTAGCAACTCGAAATTTTTCCGAAAATCAAGAGGCGGGGTATAATTATTTTTTTTGTTTTTTGCCGTGGCGCCTTAAAATTAAGTAAATGT
>KZ652405.1:175140-186979 GCA_001010745.2 Gerris buenoi | reverse complement strand
AGAGGCTTCCAGGTCCGGGAAAGAGTGAAGCCATCCTCTCTGTTGAAATTCTCCGGTTGTTTCTCGATCTCAATTGCCTCCCTTACCATCCTGCTGTGATATCTGTTGTCTGACGCAAGTACTCGTATGTCCTCAAACTTTATGAGATGGCCGGTTTCTCCAGAATGTTGAGCTATCGCTGATCTATAGTCGTTGTTTTTCACTGCTCTTACGTGTTCCTGAAGGCGGGTCGAGATCAATCTTCCGGTTTGCCCGATGTAGTTCTTGCCGCAGCTGCATGGGATCTGGTATACACCCTAAGTCTTGAGATGTAGGTGGTCCTTAGGTGACTCTAGAAGGCTCCTGGTGGTCATGTTTGCGCTGAAGATGGTCCCGATGCCGTGTTTTCGAAGAATCCGGCTTATCTTATCCGCTGTACCTTGGATGTATGGGAGATAAGCCTTCCGCTGGTCTTCCGTCCTTTCTGCTGGGGTGCGTTCCTCGGTGCTTTCTTCGCGGCGGATGGTTCGCAGTTTGTCCTCCTTCTTGAATCCATTCTTTCCTAAGGCAGACTTGAGGAGGACATACTGCGAACTTTTAGATGAGGGTTTTCAGTCGGTTTTTCAATCCGCATCTAAAACTGACTCAAAAACCTCATCTAAAACCAACTGAAATACCGCATCTAAACCAGACTGAAAAACCGTTTCAAAATGCCGGCAAAAAATTGAAATTTATTAATAATAATATAGTTACATAAGTTAAAAGAGGGAGAAATTACTTATATACTCTTTTCCTACTCTTAAAAGCCTAACCTTATAATATATATACAAAAATATGTATAAAATGCTATACTGATTAAAAACTTTATGAGTTGTCGTCCGCCATATTGACCACCGACTTGAAAAGTAGGTGGTTTAAAAATCTAAGAGGGCATTTTTAATAAATATATATCCTTTTTCTACTCTTCAAGACCTTTAATTTTATGTATTACAAGTATAACATGTCATGCTGACTAAAACTTTGTTTAGTCGTCTGCCATATTGGCTATCATCTTGAAAATATCCAAAAACTATACAGCAATAAAATATTCTGAGATGCACCAATCGGTCAATTATTTTAACGCCAGTTATCATGAGACAAACAAAAGTCTCTAAAATGAACTACTCACCACGCTCCTTATATTATTTTTGATTTTGATTGCTGTGTATCAAAATCTTTGGAGGGCTAATTAACTCTTTTACTCATCCAATCGAGCTGAAACTTGGCACATAGACTCTTTACCTATGATTAACGAAGTTGCCTGTAAAATATTAATAACTAATATTAAAAAATTTGAAAGCGTGAACATACAACTTGCCGATGACTCACGCAAGTTGTAAATTGTAAATAAATAAATGATTTTTGGGCTACTAGCAGTTAATAATTACATAAGTTGTTAAACTTCCTCCTGAATCCATTAAATCAGTGATTGCCAACCTGTGGTCCACGGGACTGTTTCAGGTGGTCCGCGGAAAGATAGAGAAAACAACCAGCAACCAAATTAATTTGATGTATCGAATCAACTGTCTACAGCTAATAGAATTAAATTTGGAATATAATAAGGCAGGGCTAGTCTGAGGGATGAATCCGACCGAGACGTCACAGAGTATCGGGAGACAAGAAGCGGTGTTACTAGGAAGCTTCTGGTCCGCGGGTACATGAGGAATCTACCTTGCGGTCCACCGGTACAAAAACACAGGGGAAACACTGCCATTACCAGTTATTTTAAATTAATATTAGTTATTTATTTTTTTATGATATTTTATAAATAAAATTAATCAAAGCGTATATGTCCAAGAATTATTTTTATATATTTATCCGTACTAAATATTTAAAAAATAAATCGTACTAAATAAAAAGAACCGTTCTAAAAATCTAAAATGCTTTTTGCGGTACTGCATAACGACAGTAATATGATGGGAGGGAAATGGAGTAGATATTAAGCACTCTCCCTTGACTTAAAGTAGCTGATGTCCCAGAGAAAAAAGTTTAATCGTAACACTTGATTTATCTCGATAGTCTGTAAGTATCGATTACCATTTGCTAGGTTAACGACCGTGTGGTTGTTTTCCTGAACATCGTACGAGGGGCTCGTACGAGCGCGCCTAAAGACTTGATGAGCACTGTGACGTCACTAATAAATTTTTAAGGGGGACAGAGGTAGGTAATATCGTCTCAGGGTCGACATGTAAAATAAGAAGAGGTTATAATAAAAGAGACGCGTGGAATAATAATAACTAGCGAGATCAGACTTGATCTGGTGAATCACGTATGAAGGCGGAGATGTGTATTCGTGACGTCAGTTTTTGCTTAGACCTTATAAAAAGGCACGGTTCGAGCTGAACGGGTCCGTCGACTCGGATAACCTTAGAAAAGAACCGACAGCTGGAATACAGCCGGTCTCCGTGTCGACGAATGGGGAGTGCGAGGTGGGAAATCGATGCCGGTGCCGGGTATCGATAGGTGTCGTGCGCCCGAGCCCTGCACGCAGTAGAGGCGGGGCTGCTATAGCGGGAGACACCTTTCCAACGTCCGCTCTCTCCTCGTCCAGTCGATAAACCGTCATTCGCCGATAAGCTTGAAGTTGTCTCCTTTAACGAATTAGTTTTTAGTCTCGTTATTATTCATGGCATTTTTGAAACGTGTTTCGAACCTGACAATAGCTTGCAGTGTAGAGAGAGCGAGATCCGCGTACAATTACCGGACCGTGTGGGCGGGTTGTCGCGGTATATCGGGGACGGGTTCCGATCCCAGTGCGACTCCCCATGCTGCTGCCGCCACCGCCTCCACCGGTAAAGTCTACAGGAAAGATCCTCTCGATACTTCTTTCGCCAATCCCGAGGCCGCCTTCAAAAGCAAGACAACATGGGAAGTTCTCCGCGCCTATATCGTTTACACCCTTTGTTCGTCCAATTACCTAGTGGAACACAACATGGAGGTAACGTAGAACCCTTTTATATGCTCCTAGTCGAGCACCATTTTTATACGCATCCCTATATATAAGATATTATTGTCCTGAAATCGTGATAAGTCCTTTTCTTCGTGTCCACGGAGTCGGATTTTGCATAACCCTTAAAATTTAGAAATAAAAATGCTATTCTGAATTTCTCGACATTTAGTACTTTTTCTTACTTAATTTTTTACGGCTGTAATATCGCTTTCTGATTCGTAGTATATAGGTGGAATAATGTAATAAAGTAATAAAAAAGGCTCCTAGCAACCGGTCCCTGACGTTCCGATTCTGTGGTTAATACAAAAGACAAAGGCCTGTAGGGCCGTCTGCTCCCCTGACCCAGTCTCAATTATCTAGTGCAGGTTATACTTCTTGGCCCAGCTGTGCATAATAATGTTTCTTTAACCTTGGTCTGAGCATTTCCGCACACCTTTTATCAACCTTTCCCATTTTTTTAAAATAGAAATACTATATTTTAGAGAATTCCATATTTTCCTATTCAATTGTTTTATCTGTTTTAACTTTAACGTACTGTTACCGGCATGATTATAACATTATCTTTTTTTCAACACTCAATTTTCATTGAAATTATCTATATCTTTTGACATGTTCTCATGCCGCTCAAACTGAAAAAATTAAAGTAGTCGGAAGATTGTCTAAATATCTTCTGACCGTTGACTTTTAACTCGAGTGTTTTATCGATATCACTCTCGTAGACTTATTCATCGATCTTAGTCAGCATTTTTTTTTCTTTGTTTCTCGAGAGCGAAGAGTTTTCTTATGAATATAATAGGTTTAGCAAAATAGTATAACCTTACTCCTATTAATAGTGTGTCAGAGAGTTGGCCTGCAGCCATTCGGCTTGTCTTAAAATAAAAACCACGTTGTGCAGAAGACGATCCTAGACCGGCCCTAAGGGTCCTTGACATTGTAGCCCAATTTTTCCACCCTCGAAGACCCGACTTTCGGATTCGAAAGTCGTTAACAACGTAGATGTCAAACACGTTTTATTTTTATTTATTTATTCTTTTAATTTTATTTTAGTTCTTCCGACGACCTACATTATTATTAGAGCTCAAGTCTTTGTTTTGTACGAAACAGAGATTAAAGAATATCCTAATGCCATTCATAATATTTTAATTTACAATTGTCTCGCTACCCGAATATTCAGCGACAGCGGACTTCAACCACTCTTCACTGGATTTGGCACAAAATTAAGTTGGCACATTCATAAAGACCGAAGGTTTTGGCTGACGTCTAACATTCAATTGAAACCCTTAGACAATTAATTACATAACGAACGATATAATTTGATAAACGACTTAATAACATTTGGTAACTTAAACTTTTTAATTTCTACCTTGTGAATTAACTTCAAATACCCTATTATATAAATTGCTTAAAACTTAAGTAAATATTTTTGCCGTTTTATCCTCTTCAGGGATACCAAACGGTAAGAACTTTTAAAGAATAAAAAGCCTACTTTCAGTTTTAAAATAGTCTAAACGTGAGTCAGCCGAGATAATTTTAGCGGATATGAGGTTGATGGCTTACAGGAAAAAATATTTAGACCGTTCTTCTTGTTAATACCACTCGCTCGGTCTTCATGTTAAGAGGGCAATAATTCACTAAAAC
Source organism: Gerris buenoi (assembly GCA_001010745.2). Classification (NCBI taxonomy): domain Eukaryota; kingdom Metazoa; phylum Arthropoda; class Insecta; order Hemiptera; family Gerridae; genus Gerris; species Gerris buenoi. Next base: position 182,373 of record KZ652405.1, on the reverse strand, counting down.
TATAAACATATTTACCCAACTCTTTTCCTTTTCATTCCTAATTATATTTTCCAATATACACTTTAATAAATAGGTTTATAACAAGATACGTACTGGTTGTTATATTCATAATAATAATACATTAAATGCTGTTCATTCATTATTTAATATATGAATTAATGAACAACCTTATTGTGAGTGAATTATTATTGACGCATTGTCATTGTTAAAGCCACTATGAATCAAATAGATTCCGTTCATTATTTCTTTCCTTCGTCACTTATTAATGCGAAATTATTTGTCCTTATATTATTATAATGTAATATATAATAATATAGAAAATATGTTATTAAAAAAAGTATATATAACATGTAAAATTAAATTTAAATTTAAAAATTAATAGATTAATTTAAAACAAATTAGTAGGTATGGATCGATGAAAGAAAATGAAGATGAATTATAAAAACGCGGGGGAAAATAATTCTACTAGAAATTCGTATTGGTCATGATTTTCTATTGGATGTGACCTAAATTTGTCGACTCGAAATTGGTGATAATTTAATATTGGACACCTTTGGTCGAAATCTAAGTGATACCTACTATCAAAATTATGACATACCTAAAAAGGAAAAAAGAACTTAATCATTAGTGTAGAATTGAATTATATTAAAACAAAACTAAAATCATTTTACTGTATATAAATCGGTATATGCCTATAATAATCATTATAATGTCAATTAATTTTAATATGCAAAATATTTTAATTAAATATATATCCTTCACATACTTAAAAAACTTATGTTAAAAAATCGGTACTCAAAAAAGTTGTAGTAAAAAATAAATAAATTAAAATATTGTCATGAAAAATAGACTTCAAAAGAATAGATAACTCTTTCAAAATTGGAGGAGGATGACAAAACCCTTCAAGGTTTAAGGGCGTGGTGTAATACTGGAGAAACTTAACGGGGCAATTTTAATCCTCCTCACCCTGGTCCTACACTGTTCAATCCACCCTTTTCGGTATCAAATTTCGAACAAAAGGGTCTCCTATTTTCCTTACAGATTTTTTATTTAAAATTAATCAATAAATTTGTCCCTTTTAAGAAAAATTATAATAATATACTCATACTAAAAACTTGAAAGTAAATTATTTTTAAAAGTATTTAAACCACATACAAATTATAATTTAATGCTTAATAATTCCCTATACAAGCATATACAGATTGAAAAAATAAAATGTACAAAAAAGAACAAAATAGTAATGTTCCATGTATAAAATGAAAATAAATGTAAAATATATAAACACGCATTCATATGTAAAAATTTAAAAAAAAAAGAGATAATGTATGAAAGTAAGATTGTAACAGAGAAGAAACAAAATATATTTTCTCAATTTGAAAGGAAAAAAATTATGAAAATAGTTGACTGGGGTGAAAAGATTAGACATAACTTCCCTAACCTACAGTAGTTTCGTAACTGCAGGAAACCCATTGTATCGTTTGGCAATGCCTTTCAAACCTTGAAAGTTGAAGGTACTAGAAAGACCTTCATCTTTCAACCTTGGTCAATTATGTTTAAATACGGTTCTTCAAGGTCCTAGAAGGACCTTGAACTTTCCACCCTAGTCAATAATTATGGTTAAATACGGTTATTAGCAGCCAAATCCTTTTCTTTTATCGAGCATTTTTGCCCTAAGCATAACTTCTAACTCAAAACATTTTTGATTTAAAAACGAAAATAATATTTTGAGATATACACGAACTTCATTGCTATAAACTTGATATACTTAGTGATATAATATGCTAAGAAAAATGAATTGATAAGTTAAGAAAAAATTATAGAACAAAAAGTATCATATTGATTTTAATAAAAACCACATTAGTCACCAATTTATTGATGATTACTAATAACAAAAAAAAAAAAAAAAAAATTGAAAACCGTTGTTGTGTATTAAAAGAATAAAACAATTCACTTTTATTTAAAAATATGTATATCAAAATAGTGGCATCTTTTACTTACCATAAATTGAAAAATGTTGCTCTATTTTACTTATTTTTAGACTATTTTATACATTATTTTACTTGTTTGTAATCAAAATTTTGAATTTTTACGTAGTACGAGTAAGTTAGACAGAAATTCAGTAGAGAGTAGAAACCACTAATTTAGTTTATTTTTTAGATAAGAAAAAAAACTGATGTTCCAAGAGCCGTTTAGATGTTAGCAATACTAATCATACGTGGCATTTTTAGATGCTTTTTTTATTACATTTTTAAAAATATGTATAACATGAAAAATTGGTCTATTTTTAAATTTTGAGAATAAGTCATTTTTTATAAAAACTCCGACCTTGATTTAAATTTACTTATTTTAAGTTCAGTGTGTTCAAATTTTTGAAAAAATTACCACGGAAACAACAGTCATCGATGACAGTTGGCAGTATCGAATAATATTAGGTATTTATAATTTAGAAATTATTGTTAGTTTTCTGATTTAAAAAAGAACAAGATAACTACAAGAAATTGCTTACGTTATATTTTAATAATAATCAAATAGTACAATAGTGATAATAAGTGAAAGCAAAAAGGTCACTGCAAATATTATCTCAAAAAAAAGTCGAAAGGGGTCATCATGGGTTTTAGGTCTTCCGGTGAACCACGTTATGTTCGATGTGTTTTTCTTCTAGTCCATGTTGTCTCTCGCTTAGAACGACATGTACAGTGTACACCCCTGAAGATTCCTCCAGCATAGAAGGTAACATGACGTGGTCCCCACTAGAAGACCTAGAAATCCAAATAAGAATAAGAGACTATAAGATCTCTAATGTTGCTACTACCTTACCTTTGAACGCTGGATCTGCCCTAATTTTAGACACATCAAGCAAAATATTAATTTTCTTTCCTCGCTTCCATTATTTTCCATTCCTCGCACAACACTGAGGTCTGGAGTCTAAACCCGAATGAGAAGGGCCAAGAGAGTAAAGTCATTAAAACTCCGCATACTGCCTCTTATTTTGGTTCCAGACAGTAAATTTTGGTTCTTTCTTAAATTTATCGTCACAAATAACTTCTCATTTTATGTAAGAAGTAATAATATATTGCCTATAAACCTTCCTGAAGAACCAAGGAATGTATTGCCTATAAACTATTCTGTAGAACCATGAAATAATAATTACTTATAAACCTTCCTGAAAAAACAAGGAGTTCATTGCCTATAAACCCTCTTTAAGAACGAAGGAATCCATTGGTCATAGTTACATCAAGATCAATTTAATAGTTGTTGAGCATCCGTAGACAAACAAATAACCTTACCTATTTATATAGTAGTAATTTATTTGTTTTTTCTATAATATTTCTACATATTTCGTCTGTATACACCATTTAAGTAAGTACTATATTACTTTTAGCTGTGTATAGCTTCGACAAATTAATTCAAAACAAATTTAATATTTACAGATTTGAAAGAATAAATTAATATGTGTAAAATAAATTTACGTGNAAAAAAAACTGATGTTCCAAGAGCCGTTTAGATGTTAGCAATACTAATCATACGTGGCATTTTTAGATGCTTTTTTTATTACATTTTTAAAAAAGCAAAAAAAAGAAAAAAAAAAATTAATTTAAAAGCACGCCTATGCACAAATGTCAATTAAAGAATTATTCTGCAATAACTTCATGTTAATGTGGGAAGGGCTGAAAAAATGTAATTTAAATTACGAAAAAGTGTTAAGATTTTTAACTTAAGAACACTTGAGTGTCTATTAAGCTTAGTCCACACCGAGAATCAATGTTGCGCGTCTTTGTTGCGAGGCTAAAACGTCATATTGATTATTTTGGAACAAAGGAAACGAGGAGAGGATAACATTGAAATTACCATGGTGCGATCAATGTTTCAATAGAGCTATAAATGGTGTGCAGTGATTTAGGAATACCCATCTAGGTAATTTCTCTAACTATATAAATACTCCTCTTCAATTTGAGTTGATTCGACATAGTAAACACTTGTCGTAAGTAATTATTTACTTTAAGCAAACTATATGAAGTGGTCGTAGATAATTCCTATTGATGTTGTGTCGATAGCTTTTAGGACAACAATTACCACTTTAATAGATTATTTTTTTTTTAAATAAAATAGTAGAAGACCTAACGACAACTTTATTGACGATATTTCTGTTGACTTTATGATCATTGATGGAATAATATACTGATTTAAGACACTTAATTAAATATTATCTTATTTACTTCCTTCATTCGAAACAGTATATTTAATTTGTTTTAATAATAATTAGCTTACCAATAAATAAGCTGATTTAGTTGAGATTTTTCAAGATAGATTTTAACTAAAAATATAATTTTAAAATTAAGTTAGTTTCTTGTAGTGAGATTTTGAAAGACGAATTATAACTTAAAAGTACATGAAAGTACATTTTGTTATGTACGTAAAGTTATTTGTTTCTCTCGAAAACACTCTTATGAATAAAATTCCAAGACTGAATATAATCATATGAAACTAATAATTTACTTTTGTTTATATTGCAATTGTATTGTTCAAAATTGATAATCAGTTGTTAGCAGAATAAAGCACATTGAGATATTGTGGTTTGATTATGATTTAATAAGTTTTAATCTCTAAACTTTATTAAATAACTTTATTAAATTTAAATAATGATTTAATCTTTAATGGTTACAAGCGAATATTACAAACAACTAAAAAAGAAAATAAGCGCTTTAGGCAGAATTAGCGGCGCCCTGAATTGTATTCTCAAATTTGTCTTAGCGTTGTTTTAGCTTATCTCCTAAACTCTTAAAGGCATCTAACTTCCTATCCAACTTCGCCAAGAGTTTGTCATGAACTAAAACATCTTAAGGAAATTGATCCGTTCTCCTTTTACCATATTATATGATATGTTATAAAGTCGTCAAGGATATAATAAATTCCAAAAAAGCTAATAAAACATTGCTGTATTTCACTTAACATGAGCATAACCGAGTGTTAAGTTTAATGGTTTTTCTACATTCTACAGTGACCACGATAAGTAAAAGTGTGCCATCAGATATCAATTAGAATAAGCTACATGGCTACTCGACAAGATTTTCCTTGAAATAATCATAAAAATACTTAATATTTGTAAAACTGAGGATATCTCCTTATCCTGGTCTGTTGGGTACAATATAATTAATATTAAAATCTAAACATGAACAATTTGCTATTTTTCAAACCCCTTTGGGTTATTTTCAAGCTTTTTACTTATTTTTTATTGATCCCATGTTTATTACATAACTTTATCACTATCCAAGTTATAAATTTACACACCATTCGCTTATTTATTTAATTTATGAGCTAAAATTCTCGTAAAAATCTGTGTCTAAGTGACATAAAAATACTCTTCTTGCAAATAATATTCTACGATAATTTTGACTATGGTGGCCAGAATGGACAAAATATAGCCAATTGTTGATACATAATTATATCCCATAGAAAATAATCTAGAACTAATATAAATATGTTACTTATATACAAATATACATACACGAGTATATGAATATATATGTATTATTATTATTTTTTTGGATGAGCAGAGAGTGATGTATATTATTCCCTATCTCTCTATTGAATAAAATGGATAATCGCGGAACACATATGGACCCCTTGTATATTCCGTCTAAGATATTTTACCCATGTGTTTTCCAGACAAGGTCATGAACTTTCAAGGATAGTGAGTCTTTTTTATCGTTTCTTTTTTTTTTTAAATGAAGTAAAGTTGATGATCAATATTTATTAATGCTGTTATAATTGAGGTAGCCAAGTTTTTTTGTTTTTTTTTTATTACATATTTTATGTCACAAGAGAACAGTCTTGAAATCTAATAATAATAATTAATCTCTTACACATGTTGTCACAACACTAAAATAGATAATATTTAAGGAACTTTACCTTGCACTAAGTTAACACTCTTATTCTTGTCCAATTTCTTAAATTAGATTTTGCATTACGACTCGATACTGAGTCGCACTTTGATTATTTTCCGATCGACTGTCTAATATAAAATAAAATGTACGTCGCTTTTAATTATCAACCTTCCGAATCTTTTTATAGGTTTACAAGGTTGGACCTTAACAACCTTGAATCGAAAATATTAACCTTATAATCAGTTCGACCTTATTATTAATTTATGTTTCCGTAAATGTCATGTTAGGTTCATCAAGGGAATCTTAAGGCTTTAAGAGTTTTTAAAACCCCTATCCCTTCCTCCTGGAATAAACCTATTGTAGGTATGTTAGCAGATAACTTCTCAATGCCCCGCCAAGATTATAACAACGCCTATTCATTTTTACAAAATAGGTTGATATCTAGGGAGTATGATATATAAGCCATCGTGGTGTTATATAAATACTCTTCGGAAACTTAATACTCATTGAAGAGCCAATTTGTGATGCTTCAAGTAAAGAAAAGAAATGCACTTCTTTAGATTGTTACTCCCCTTATTAAGTAAAACTAAGGAGAGTAACAATCTAAAGAAGGTGCACGGAATATCCTTCTTTAGACCGTTACTCGTTACTCCCCTAACAAAACAGAAGTGCGATATTCCCATGTCTCAAAGCACATTGGACTGAACATCACTTTGTCTTAATAGATATTTAGTTAATGTCATTTATATTCCAAAACAACACATAGGGGAGTAACAAAGTAACAATCTAAAGAAGTACCTAAGAAATAACATTATAATGTTTACTTAAATAAGACGAAGAGATACCTAAATTAGACATTGCATTTATCCAAAAACTATGATTCACATAATCCATTAGATGTTGGGTCTAAGTCGTCCTTTAAAGCATGAGTTCAATATTTCTAATTTTTGCTTGATATTAGAAATATGGATTTTTAGGGGTAAAAATTCTATGTTACATTATAATTTCTAAACTAAAGATTTACTCAAGCAATGAGTCATTCACGCTAAGTATGCTAATTTATAAAGGACAAACTAAACATTTAGCTTTTTCTATAGTTTATCAGTCTTTAGGGATGAAAATTATATAAAAAAACCTTGCTAATTTTTGTTTTTTAGTTGTTAAACAGTCGTTGTTAAACATTTAGCAAAAGTCCACTTCTGAACTAGCCAACGTATGCAATTATGTTTGCATTCGTTCAAACTGATCATAAAAGAAAAATCGTTCGATACTAACTTCATTATTGGAAATCATAATGCCAACTTCTTGGTTGTAGTGTTCTCGACAATGTAAAGGTCGTTTACATAAA